>JAAMXP010002236.1:66356-82330 GCA_019693395.1 Ettlia oleoabundans | reverse complement strand
CCCACCCCTCTTCCCCTTTGGCCAGGGCATGACCTGGAGGAACAGCTTAGCCCAAAAACTTTCCGCGTCCCACCCTACCGACGCAAACCTTCTAGTACCCGTCACTTTTCGCTCTGCCTATCTGCCCTTGACATGCACCCCCCCCTGTGCACACTAGGCATGTGTGAGACGACAATGTGGATGGTAGAGGGGTTGTTGGCATGATCTATTGTATTATCCTTGCTGCAAGCGCTGAGGACAACCTACCAGCACGCCCCAGAAACTATCAATGAGGCTCATACTATTCAAATTGACCCCTCCCCTGTACTTCGTGACATTTTCTGGTGAAGGGTTGATCGTCTGTGCACATTGAGGATGTGCAACCAGGTTGAAACTGCCTTTTAGATGTTTCAATCCCCTCCTTCTCTGACAAGAGGGGTGGGGCGGGGGTGTTTGTGTTTGTTTGTGTGTGTCTCGTGGGGGTGATGAAGGGCGCGTGGGGGTCGCACGGCAAACCAACAGTCCAAACGGCCTGGCGCTACATTCCCTCTTTTTTGGTACAACAGGGCTCAATATGAACTCGCAGTGGCACCATCCGAACATTGCCCGCGGGAATGGTTATCAGTACACTTTGTTGCAAAAATATGCCTAGTATTTCACAAGTTGTCTCCAAATTTCACCTTCACACCTTTCACCTTCAACTGACTGGGAAGTTGCAGCGCTGCTGCCCCATTTACACAGCAGGATATTCCATGCCTTAGTCCCAGTGTTGACCCTTTGCTGCAATCAACGCTGGCAGTTACACAAGTAGAAGTCTACTGAAGCATGCACAGGGAGAAAACGGGACACATACCTGAGGCGTGGGAGGGGGGGGGGTGAGATAAGGCGTTGTGGTTATGCAAAGGAAAAACAGGCCTGCAAAAAATGCTCACAGGGGCGCGTGAATGAAAGCCAAGGAGCATCTCAGAAAGCACGGAGCCGCACAAAAATGGTGGCAGAGTTGGGGTGGGGTGTGCGTTTAAACGCTGGTATGGGCTGGTGATGCGTCAGCATCGAATTGCAAGAGGCGCTCGCGCACCCTGAGCGCCCCATCCGGAGGCGCGAATCAGAGAGAGCACGCAGAAGTAAGACAAAGCTACAGAGATGCGATGGAAGGGTGGGGAAAGAGGGTCGTGGTGAGAGAAAAGTACACAACTGGCCACAATAAAATGGGGCCGGCTGGGCCAAGGGGCCAGCCGGAAGAGGGTGGGACAAGCGCTGAAGTCGTTGGCGCGAGGAAAGCCTGCGAGCGCAGGTGCTAAAGGCGGCAAGAATACTGACATCTGTGTCATGCCTGCCGAATAAAATCAGGAGTCGGCAGAAAGCGCGCGGGTTCAGGAGATGGGGCAAGGTTTCGGATTAAACAGCAGGAGCCAAGCGGCTGATCCTTGGGCTGTTGAAGCATTGGCAGCTGTGGCAGCAGTGCTTCCTTGTGCCATGCAACGGAACAGACAACCCCCTGCACAAAAAACAAAACTTAGGCTCCATGCAAAGGGGCATGACATGGGCGCTTGTACGGGTACGGACTGCATTCAAGTGACATTGAGGGCAGGCACTGCTGTCCAATATTGATTTCAACAACGAAGCTTGGGCTACACTGCCACACGGCTGACAGGCCAGCCATTGATGGGGTGGCCCAATAGGGGGTCAGGGGAGCCCTTGCCAGACTGACGGCCCTGCACATCTGCAAGTGGCACAGCGGAGGCACTAAGCAGGGTTACAGCAATTGAATTTGCGCTAGCAGCGCGTAATGGATGGGGTGCCAGCACAAGTCTGTCACACATGTAACCGCAGTGCAATTGAGCGGCAACAGTGTTTAAGAAAAAACATGCACAACATGCGCCACGACATACCGTGGTTGGCGAAGCGAGGGGCCAGGGGCGGTAGGCCAGCGCGGTCGATGCTAGGCCTCAGGAAAGTGCTATAACCTCCCAGCTGCTGCTGATGGTTCTGGTGCTGGGAGGTTTGGGGAGCCCAGGTAGCAGTGTTCAACGGCAGCACACTGTTGCCATTGCCACCGAACTCGTGCATGGAGTGACGAGTAGGGCCCCCTCCGCTTGGGGCAGCGCTGCCATCATACAGCCCAGATGTCATGACAGTCTGCAAGCTGTGTTGCACCTCAGGTTGCGAGGCTGGAGGCGGGGCGGTCTGCGCCTGATAGAACCCGCTGTGCATCACCGACGCCAGGTTGGCCTGTGGTGCCACAGGTGGCAGCGAGTAGGCCGACGCTGACAGGCGTGCCTGATTGGCAAGGAGCGCAGCCTGCTGCTGCGCTGCTGCCTGCTGTGCTTGGTGCAGCTGCAACGCTGCATCCAGCGACAGTCGTGCATGCATGCTGCTAAAGCTGCCAGCACTGCCGAGCGCTGCGTTAGAAGCCAGGAAGCCGGCGGTGGCTGCGGGCAGCAGCATTGCATCCAATGAGGCACGGGCACTGGGTGCTCGCGACCAGTCGGCAGAGGCCAGCGTACTGCGGCTGTCGGCGTTGGGAAGGCGCCCAGCCACCACAGAGCCGCCATCCAGTGGCAGACCTGCCGCCGCTGCCGCCAGGCTCTGCTGCAGTGATGACAAATCCATGCTGTTGCCGGCAGAGCGCATGGCAGTGGAGATGTCGAAGCTGTTGCGCATGTCAAACGCTGTCTGGGTGCTCAATGAGGGGGTGGTCAGTGCCTGCAACAGCTGGTTGCTGAGAGTGGCACTGTCCAGGCTGGCCAGCGCACTGGCAGTAAGACCTGGCATGGAGGCTGAAGCTGGTGGGGCGGCCGCTGCTGCCGCAGCGACTGCTGCCTCTGCGCTGGTGGGCAGGCCAAGCGTCTGCAGCACCACATCAGAATGCACGCCCTCCAGGGCCATGATGGCCGCCAGGTTGCTCAGCTGCTCCGGCGTGATGCTGCCGGCGCCACCTGGCAGGGCAACGTTGCTGCTGCTGTTGGGTGCTGCCGTGGTGGGGCCCAACTGCTTGAGTGCCTGCAAATGCAGGCGCATTGGCAGCGGGAATGTCGGCGGCTGTATGGCGGTGTGCCACCCGAAGGGAAGGAGCACGTCTTGCAACAATCAGTGACACAGGATGGCGCAACGCAGGTTGTCATCACCAACATGCAGGTATTGAGACAGTTAATCAGTGCAGGATAAGTAGTGACTACCTGCCCAGTGCATTACCTGCAGGAGTGCCTGCCGCGCCGAGGCATGCTTGTTTGTGTAATACTTATCCCTGTAAGTGGAACAACGGCATCGACGGGGTGGGGATTCAGCAAACATGCACGCAGCGCTTGGGGGCAAGGGGCGGGCATGTGATGCATATGGCGTGCCGATAGTCTTACGAGCATGAAAACTGCTGCTCCTTTGGCTAATCATTGCTCTAACATAACTTGAAGACATTGACATGCACACCCTGAACAAATCACCACCAGGGTTAACCATTCTCTGCGCCAAGGCTTGCACAGTACCTGTCCTCCACCATGGTCAAGTTCTTGATGGGCACACCGCCGATCTCCAGCCCACTCTCTGCAAGGGCACGCTCTGCATCCTCCTTGTTGGCAAAGGTGACGAAACAGAAGGGGCGCCGCTTTAGCGTCTTCTTATGGCGAGGGAAGTAGACGTCGTTAACGATGCCCCATTTGCTGAAGTGCTGCCGCACCATCTCGTCATTCACCTCCTGCAGAGCAGTCGGAGAGCGGGCGGCCAGTACATGAACGTCTAGGATCCGGATTTCAGTATATGAAACCTGTCCGCGGCAGTCAATCAGTTGCCGAGTTGTCTTTCGGACGCACCTTGGGCACATGGCCGCAAAAGAGTCGCGGGCCGGTGCCCTTTGAGCCGCCCGCCAACGCGGGCAAGTCAAGGCTAGGGCGCCCATCATCCAGTCCCTCATCTTCGGCAGGAAGCCTTGGCACAGGCTGCGGAAGGTCAACCACCAGGCGCAGGCGCAGAGACACACAACACGGTTGGGTTTATTGTGCAGCACGGTACACAAAAGCGGGCGGGCGGCCGCCATTGCGCAGGCCAACATGTCTCAACCCGCGCACCCTGGTCGGCCCCCCGCGGCATTTCGAGTAAAAACCATAGGCAAAAGCAAATGGCGAAACGCGCGGGAGCGGAGCCGCCTGCATAATCCCTCGTCCCGGCGTCAGCGCCCGCCTCGCTGCAAGGCCCGTGAAGCCCGCTCCCGGGGCATGCGTGCCCTGTGCGGGCCAACCGGGCGGGCTAAACCCAGCTGGCCATTATAAACGCAGCGGCCAACCGGGGGTGGGAGGGTGCCGCACCCACCTCGATATCGCTGGTGGCCGTCTGGGAGCTGTTGCTGCTAACTTCCAGCTCGTTTGTCGCCATGTTTTCGGCCGCTATAGTTGTGGGCCGGAGGGGCGCTGGCTCAGCAACACCGGCCGGGTGCTTCACTAGGCCCTATTGCCTGCTTGAAGAAGCATGAAAGCCACCTGGACAGCCCTTGAGGTGCGATGGCGTTCTAAAACAAACTAACCCACGCAATCAGGTCGCCCGCATCAGCTATCGGTGTAAAGTGGGGCCTGGTGACCCAGAAACGTGCATCCCCACGCCATGTGCAACAGTTCTTTTTTTAATAGTATTGATTATGCCTAAGTTTCGACGGGTTGACGCCAGCCAACCACAGCTCGTGGCTTGCCATGGTCCCCACAAGCAGCCTTGCACCCCCGCGATTGGGCATAAGTACAAAGCAGGTATGACTTACCACACGGCAGCGCACGGCCCCCTTAGTAGCTGGCCCATGTTGCATCAGCAGTGGCGGCAAGTGGGGCACGGCGGCAAGACCCGCACACTGCTGCTACGGGTGCAATCAAGGGCAGCAGACGAAGAAGTAAGTTCATATCGACGACATGAAACCCAACAAGTCATTAAGGCGCTCAGCGGCAGCAGCCAAGCCAGCAGCGGCAATGGCAGTGCTGAACCAGCTGAGCTCCCCCGCCTGGAGGGGCGGTTCAGCTACAAAATGGTCAAGGCGCAGCCGGTGAGCTATATTTGCTCGTGGGCAAGACGCTCTATTACGACGAAAACAGCATGCTTACGATGTGGCTCTGTTTGATATTGATCAGGGCATCAATCACGAAGAGCTGACATTGCATAGCTGCAGACAGAGGTGTTACTTAATGAGCTGCGTTGCCGACGGCTACCAATGTGGGGAAGAAAAGACCAGCTTGCATCCCGTAAGTTCAGGCTGCCACCAAACATTTGTAAAACCGGCTCTCAATACTAAAGTGTTGGCTGGCAGAGTATGGTGGCTGATTTGCTCCCATCTAAGTTTAAGGTTGCAGGAGTGTACACCGCACTCAGCGCCGAGGGCCATGCATTGAACAAGGAGGAAAGCGCGGTAGCTGACGCAGCTCTGGGCTTAACTGACAGCACCACCGCAACTGGCGACGCCGGCTGGGACAGCAGCACCAGCGGTGACGAGGAGGAGGGTGGAGGCGAGGTGGCGAGCAGCGCAGAGCTACTGCGCAACCCACTGATAGCGCTGCAAAGCAGCGCTTCAGGCCAGTTTCTCACAGAGAACAACCAAGAGCGCCTGTTATCCAACTCTGCGAACTTACAGCTGTCCTTTTTGTGGGGTGTAACTGCACCAAACGGCATCAAGCATCCAACCAGCTGTGTGGTGCGCACCGTCAAATCTGTCTGGCTCTTCGAATGCGGGGAGGACACACAGCGCAACCTGACCAGGTACGATTGTTGCCATTGGTTGAGCACGATAGTGTGTGTCAATGGAAGTTCAGGATGAGTTGAAGTGCAGTCAACCTGCCACTGTTTGGATGCCTTGTTTGAGGTCTCCAATCTTCTCAGTCATGCTGGCAGTCCTTGGTTTTATAAATGTGCTTGTATGGTAACTGTGTGCTCAAGTTGTGATACATGGCATCGTAATGCTGCCCTCGGCATGCCTCTGCTGTCGCAGGAGCGCATCCATTGCTTGGAGCAAGCTGGAGCGCATCTTTGTCAGCAGCCTATCAGCTGACCACATTTTAGGCCTACCAGGCTTCTTGTGCACCATCAGTGCATCGCGTGAAAAGGGGCATGAGGCAGCCGACACACCAGTGCACCTGTACGGGCCGCAGGGGCTGGCAGACTTTGTCAAGTAAGCTGTCAGGCATTTGGCTCACAGACGGGAGAGCCTGGTGTGCATGTGCCCGCGGCATTCGTCCTCCCAAGCTGTCCTGCGTTTATAATCTGCCCCATGGTCAACGCCCATCCTCACCTCCTGCCGCCCCACGCCACATCCCACCCCCTCAGTGCCATGCTGTCTGTGTCACGCACCTATTTGGAGATGCCTGTTGTCATCCATGAGTTTTCCGCCTCAACAGTGGCCCCGGAGGAGCTCGATGAGCTGAGGCAGATTAACCCCCGCTCCCGACTCTACGTCATGCGTCTGCCCCCAGACCAACTTAACCCAGAGGGGTGCGCCAGTTGCCTTGTTTTGCGGGTTGATGCTGCACAGGTTTAGTTGCCAGCTTGCAAGCTGGTTGGCTGCGTGCTAGGCATGCTGGCAATCTTGCTTGGGCTCAACAAGTGCATTGTCTGTCCCACTCCCCAACCATCTTGCTGCATGTGTGTTCGGTTCATCAACACGCATTACAACGTGCTCTGCGCTACTATAGGTACTATGATGCTGAAATTCGCACACTGCTGTCACGACACAAGCGCAAGCGCAGCAACTCTGGCATCGATCTACGGGCTGGCGTGCTGCCATTGCCGCTGCCGCCACCTGGGGACCCGCAGCGCAAGGGGTTGCATGTGGCTGACCTCACTTGGACGCTCAAGATGGATCATGAGTGGGTGGTGCGGGCCGCACCACTCAGAAACAAGCAACCTACGTTTGGCTACATGCTGCAGGAGGCAGACAGGCAAGCTGTGCTGTTCTGTTTGCCAAGCAAGATGTGTTTGCAAGCCAATGTTGATTTTAATCACATTCCTGTCTGCTGGCTACTTCAAACAGCTGTCTAAGTGCATGCAGTAGATGTCTTGCTCGCTAACTGCACACTCTGCACAGCTGGCAGCGGATTTGAATCTGCCTGCGCTGTGTTTGCAGGTCGGGAAGGCTTGCTGTGGAACGCGCCTTGGAGTTGGGAGTTCAGCCAGGGGTTGACTTCACCAGGTTGAAGGAGGGGGAGTCAGTAGAGCTGCCAGACGGGCGGGTTGTGCACTCCTCAGACGTCTTAGGGCCCGTCCGGCGCGGCAGGTGCGCATATTGAACAGATCCACAAGAAGGGTTGGTTCCACAAGTGTGAAGCGTTGAAATGTGCAGGACAGAAGTAAGATGCGCTTGATGTGTTGGTGTGCAGGCACCATTGGTGGTCTGTCACCTGGCCCTGTCATCTTGCCCATGTGACATGCGATGTGCAAGCGCTCCATGCCCCTGCAGGCGCGTGTGCATCATTGGCTCTTGTCTCGACTCCTCTACATTTGCTGAATCCATGACCAACAACAAAAGCGTGGTGGATGACGGTGTGGCAACCCAGACCCCTTGTGACCTAGTTGTTCATAGCTTGTTATACCCACCTGATGTAGAGCCACCAGCCTGCAGCGCGGCAACCATGGCAGGCACCACCGCTGCATCCCTGGCTGCCAAGGAACTGGTGCTGTGGCAGCAGCAGGCAGGTTTCCTGGATACGGCACAGGCTGTCGATGCGGACTTCCCGGCCCAGGTCACGGGGGAGGCGCAAGCAGCGCTAGGATCCGACCAGGTCTCGCTGGCGGGCTGTTATTGGTGCTATGAGCCGGAGCGCGAGGAGGGCGGCAAACCATCTTGGGATACATCCTGAATGCCAGCTGTAGCGAACAAGATGAAGGCCACCCAACAACGGATGAGACACCTTTGAGCATAACAAGTTTCAAACAACGCTTTGCTAATGTCATGAGAAATGGAATAGAAGGGCTGGAACTGTTCAGCTACCCTGTTGGCCTGTCCTTCCTCCCAGGTTTTACTATGCCCTGATGCTGTTCTCTGTTTCCACTGCCGCTAGGTGGCGGTGGTTGAAACACAACCCCTCTGCATCTTCCAGTCAGGTGGCTAACAAAGTGCGGTAGCATTGTCAATAGATCAAAGAGGTCCAGAAGCAAGTACCACGAGAAAGAGAGTATAATGCACTACCTGCGCGAAAGAGCAGCCGTATCAACACTCCAGCCATGTCTGCTGGCCTGCGGCGCCGTGTCTTATGGGCTTCCGCCCCCGGCAAGCGCTGACCGCCAGGCATTGAACGCTACAGGGTGGTAAGAAAGTGGGCGGATGGGTGGAAGCACGGCAAACAGCAGAAACACACACCACGTAGTCCCCGCGGAGGCAGCGGCCTTATGATGCTGCAAGAAGCGCTGTACAGCAATACATGCATCCAACCTCGCGCTGCAGCAGAGGACATCAAGTACTGGCATCCAGTAAGATGTATAGCTACATTGCTTACGTCACCGCTCGGTAAACAGGATAACATTGCAGGGGGCCCAGCTATGTAGCGGGCAGCCCTGACACAAACCGCTCCACAAACTTGGGCATGCCGTGCAGTGTGAGGCCCATGCCACGAAGCAGGATTGCATACAGGACGTGGGAGAGTGCAACGTACATCATGGAGTTGACAAAAAGCAGGGAGCACAGAACAACGGCCACTGCCAGCAGACTTGGCGAGCCGCTAGTGCCCAAAACTGCTGAGAGCTGGTCTAGCAATGCGTAGACATTAGTTATCATAAGCATCAAGCTGCAGGCAGCGGTTGGGGATGGGGTCGGTAGGAATCAGCAGTGGGAGACCGAGCAGGTAGATTGAGACGAAAGCAGGTATTGCCTATGCCGCAAACTCAAACTATGTTTTCCTGAGCTGCACTGTGATCTTCACCACTCACAGGTTTTCGTTAGTCACCCAGGATGAGAGGGCGATGTAGGCAAGGTAGCCACCAATGCGCGCCAGAGCTCCTAAAGGGATGCTCACCATCCATGGCAATTGCAATGCCCAGCAGACACCCAATGCCAAGGACAGTATCCCATACACTAGTACATAAGTGATTGCACGCACAGGCCCCATCAAAACTGCAGATGGTGTGTGTGACAGCACAGATGCCTGTGTAAAGGAAGAGCAATTTTGGACGTGCTGCGAAACCAAGTGCGATGTCGACTTTGGCATGCAATAACAGCATAAATAGCAGTACAAATTGACCGGTTCAATCACATTCAACATTAAATCAACATCTGCAATCTCACCAAGCAACAGCAGGAAGGCAACCGTCACCGTCTTCAGGGCAGAAACAGGCCCCGAGTGCAGCGCTGACAGCACCACTGGCATGGGCAGGATGTATGCCAAGTAGCTCTCAAACTTGAGCAGGCTTCCAATCGTGTATGCCAGTCCTATCACTGCTGCTAGCATCGCGGCCTCGACCTGTTGGCGCGTCAGCTCCAGTGGGTGTGGGTCCCCAAGGCCCGCTGATTGCTGAGCTGCCACTGCCTGCTGCGCGTCTTGCACCAGCTCCTGCCAGTCTGCTGGCAACTCACCGCTCCACTCCGCTCCCAACTGCCTCGGGAACACATCACTTGATCCGGCCCCTCGATAACAAGCAGTGGGAACTGTTGTGGGGCAAGAGGGCAATGGCTGTGGAGCGGGCAGGGGACGCCGGTGCCAACTTTGTCCAAGCCATCCCGTCGTAGTGAACAACGTATGGAAGGCTTTGCAGCTAGTATTGAACATCAATGAGCTTCGCATAAAGGCCCGGCCAGTAGGTCGCTCAGCAGACAGCCGTGAACTGGCGCAATGCCACGCTTCTGCTGTCACTTTCATAGCAACCACGATCATCTCTGTCACGATCAACTCTACGGAATCACTTTGGGCAGCCCGGGCGCTGGGCACAGCACACCATGAAGTACAGTCCTGAAAGCGCTGCAGTTTCTGGCATGCGTGATTGCCGGCGCGGCAGTGAATCAATAGATCCTACTAGGCATTGAAGAGTAGGGTTCAGTTCGGCTCTCAGCATCCCCGGCGAAGAGAGCAGCCCGCGCTTCAAGCAAACGCGGCGAGAACGATGGACGGGCCGCCTTATGAGGTGTACATCGCGAGTGTGCAGCGGAGCAGCTTGCATGCTGTTTGCGTGCATGGGTGTTTCATCGTATTATGTTCGGCTGATATAGCAGAGGGTCTGCATTCAGCGTTTTGGGGAGCGCACATAGCGGGTAGTGCAGGAAGGGCCCGGTGGTGCGAAGGGAGGTTAATGTCAGCGCCACACCGTCACGGAGTGCCTGGCGCCAAATGGTTCAACTAGAGGTTATTACATTTGGCGCCAGGCACTCGATGCCGTCGTTTCTGCGTGCTTAGTCGCCGCTGCCCCAGCGCTCCACGACGTGATGCGGTCACTACCTACCGTGCAGGGTGGCTTTGCCCGGCCAGCTCCCGTTCCCAAGATGGTGGCAGATTTCTGCCAGTTCTTGTATCGCCATATTCGGTAAGCATCCACATTACCCCTCATGCAGCAATTTCAGCAGGCAGCACAATCGAATGCCGGCCTGCATTCTGCCTCCTTGCACCACCCCCAAATGCCCCAACTGTCCCCTGTTGGCTTGTTGCAGGGAGCGCAACATCAATGAGGTTTTTGTGATGTACAGTCACACCTTCCCCCACCTCAGTGAGCGTTTTTTCAAAGGAAACACCTGGCCGCCAGTGGAATCCATTCTGCACTTGGTGGATGGCGACCACGTGTTTGGGCTGCTGTACAAGGAGATGTACTACAGGTGCAGTCTGTTGGGGTCGGGCATGAATAGCGTCAAGGAGAACATGGGACTGATTGTATGCATCTTTCAATCACGTCATGCGCGTTGTGCTGAAGTTCTTGAGCTGGATAGATGCAACGATTGACACGCAGTCCAGTCCTGTTGCTTCATCAACCGCAGGCACCTGTACGCCAGCACCAAGCCCACCATTGAGCAGCGCATTGACTCATGGGACAACTATCGAGAGCTGTTCTCTGGTGCGTCGCCTACAGTCGTGACCGTCTAGCTTGGTATCTTGTGAGACATTTGCCCACAGTTTTAGGTGCTGTTTCACCGTTTTCCCACTGCCGATTCCCTCTGTATGGCTTTTGTTCCCTCTGTATGGCTTTTGTTTGCAGTGATATTGAACAGCAGCCTCAACATGTTGTTGCCCAACTTGTGGCTCTGGGATATGGTGGATGAGTTTGTCTACCAGTTCCAGTCCTTCTGCCAGTACCGGTGGGCTAAATCTGATTGTGCAGCCACCCACGTTTGCCTGCTTGAAGCAGAAACATTTGCATGGGCTGCATGGATGCGTATGCCAACAGATGAGCAGTATGATGCATCCCTGCGGGGGTTGATGTCCTGCCGCCGCATCCCTCTCAGGGTCAATGTACCGGTGGGGTCATCCTCTCAAGGGTCTCATGCCTTGATGCCTCGCTTGCTTGGACTTTTCCGCATGCCCATCCATACAGCCCAGCAATGAGCGGGCTGCAGCACGCTCCCTGAGGCGCCATGAATTGCAGCCTTTTGCACACTGGGCATACCCATCACTCCGCCATCCACATGCAAGTTATGTGCCGGAAGAATCTGTGCATAGCACGCTGTTTGAATACCGTTAGCTGATTGGCAGGTCTTTTTGTTGGTCTGGTGCAGGGGTAAGCTGGCGGGCAAGACTTCTGAGGAGATTGAGATGCTATCAAGAACGGAGGGTGTGTGGGACCCAAAGGTACTCAAGTCACCTTACAGGATGCCAATCCACTGCTTTACCATGTGGTCATCACAATTGTTCGTGCTTCCTTTGCTTGATGTGACGCAGGCGGTGATCGCCTTTTTGAACGAGCTGGTAACACGATCCGCCATCCGTGATGAGCTGCTGCAGCCGGGTGAGCGAACATGGTATGGCCCACTTTCACGGCCGCTTACCATGCATTGCTGTTGTACGATTTTTTGAGATTTATCTGGGGTGTTAGCAGTTACTTGCTGCACTCACTCCTGCAGTACTTGCATAGCCCCTGCATAAACTGCTGTCATGCTGGTGTGATGAGCCAAGGAACAAAATCACCATCTTTCGCATGAGCCCCAAACTGGGCCTGATTATAGCATCCTTTGCTTCTGACCAGCCTGCGGATTGATCCCACTGTATATCCATATGCCACATTGAGCGAAGAGGCGTATTTGCCCTGCATGTGCTGTTTATACTACGTCGTCGCCTGGGATCCGTGCAGGTGTTGTTGACGTGCTCTACCAAACAGAGGGCTATGGCGCTGTGGTGGGACATGCATGTTCCTGAGCAGTCATGCCTCTTTTTTCTGTCCATTGTCTAGTACAATGATGAATGTCTGCATCATACAATGACCGTCTGAGAAGTATGATCAGACCAGAAAGTCATCCTTGGCATACCTTTCCATGCTGCTGCAGTCAAACGTGCGCCGCATGCTGGGCTATTTCTCTCTCGTGGGCCTGCTGCGTGTGCACTGCATCCTAGGAGACTACACCACCGCCATGAAGGTGTGGACCAGTTCTCTGGGTGTATTTTGTTTGCATGTGCTGGCTGCAATTGATTTTTGAGTTTCAGGGTTCTCATTCACCTGTTCGTTGATGTGCAGTCAATGGCGCCGCTGCACCCCTTCCTGCGCAAGAGCCTGTTCACGACGAAGATCCCGATGTGCAACATCACCATGTTCTATTACGTGGGCGTATGCTACCTGAGTTTCCAGGCAAGTCGTGTTCCTTAACGACGCTGGCAGAGCATGCGCACGCCTGTTTTAAACATGACTTAGCAGGGCAGTTGTCAGCTAGGCTAGCATAGCAGGTTCGTTTTCTGCTATGGACTGCTATGGACGAAAATGGGATCAGCACCTGCTCTTCATGAAGCTCCCAATGGACCACCAGTTTTATAAACTCAAACTTCCAATAAAAAAAAACTAGAGCATGCTTGGTTGTCTATATGTTGCAGCGTTATCTTGATGCTGGCAAGTGCCTCAACTTTATTCTCACATACATCTCCAAGTAAGTGTCTATATGTTGCAGCGTTTCCTAGTTACTGCCAAGTGCCTCAACTTCAATCTGACATAGATCGCAACTCACATACATCTCAAGCAAGAGTCAGTGCTCGTGTTGTATGTGCTGCCACCTGGCCTGGCGCGGGTATCTTCGTGCTCCGCGTGTTTGTCTCTGCTGGCTCAACCAACCCCTCCTCTCCTCCGCTTGTCCCTGTGGTGCAGGGCAAAACACCAGGCTCGCGGTGCAGTGTACGAACAAATCTTGAAGAAGAACGAGCAGATGTATGCTCTGCTAGCAATTGTGACCGCGTTGTGCCCACCCGCCAACCGCGTGTTGGATGAGGCTGTGGCCAACATGCTGCGCGAGAAGTGAGGGAGGTTTGGCGCCATGCCGCTTTACGTGTTCTGCCAGCCTGCTTCTGGCACTTGTGCAGCTTTTGCAAGTTGTTGCCAGCACCTGTTCACAACAAACCTGTCATGTGCCCGTAGGTATGGGGAGAAGGTGCGTTCAATGCAGGCGGGCTCGTCAGAAACCTTTGAGGAGCTTTTTACCTACGCCTGCCCCAAGTTCATCTCCGCCACTGGCCCAGACTTTGCCAATCCTGCTGCCAACTCCAACATGGACGCCTTTCGGACTCAGCTCAAGTGAGCCTCATGCTCGTAATATTGCCGAAGCCAGTGTCAATCATGTTCCTCATCAAGTTCCTTTGTCTTTCACGGCTTGAGAACTTGACGGGCTGTTCAAAGGTGCTGATGTTCTGTTTTACAACTAGAGCAAAACATTATGGCCTGGATTCCTACGCAGGGCATTCCTGACTGTAGTTGAGGATCGCAAGCACCTTCCTGCGTTGAAGCAGTTCCTCAAGCTGTACAGCGTAAGTTGGTGGCAGGGTCCTCTGCCTCTTTTGTATTACTGTTTTTCACCATTGCATGCTGGTGTGTGTCGTCCATTGAAAAAACCTGTTGAACACCATCTGGAGTGGTTGTTCTGTTTTCAGAGCATCCCCATCACCAAGCTTGCCGGCCTGGCAGAGATGGACCCTGAGACCCTTAAGCAGCAGCTGGCATTGTTGCGGCAGAGCACGCAGGTGCGCCATGTTTTTTGTTATGCATCGTTTAGGCGAATTCTTACATGGTGCTGAGGCTGCTGGTATGATGACAGCAGGAACAAGTCACCATCTTTCGCATGAGCTCTGTTTTCGTCATGGGGCCTGATTACAACTTCCCACACCTGACCACAGCCCTCAGGCCAAACCAGTTGTTTTACCTGCAATCCCTAGAGCATGTTTGCGCCTGCCATGCCTCTAAACTTACATGGCATGGCATGGCATTGCAAAGCAATCCAGTCATGTGTCTGGTAACTCGTATCACATGGCGAGTCTTGCACTGTTACACCACTCGAGGATGTGCTGTTTCAACCTGTTCATCAATGGTATGAATTGTTTTCTGTTTGCAGGTGGTCACGTGGAGCACTGGTGACCCGCTGTCCGGCAATTCTGTGCCGGCCGGCGAGATTGAATTCAGGTGAAGGGAAGAAGTAAAAATGGTGCAAGTCAGTAAGAATACAACCAATAGCTCGATTTACTTGAGGAATGTATATTCGTTGATGCAATGTGCTCTCCTTACTTGCGGCACTGCAGTATTGAGCAGCAGGATGGCGAGGAGATGGTGGTGGTTGCAGAGCCCAAGGCGAAGACCGTCAAGGGTGAGCCAACCTGCTTAAGCTGGGACTTGCTCCGAACCACAAAGGATTGCACTTGGCACATCTGTGCAGTTGCACATCAGATTATGGCTGTGGTGTCTTTGTTGTGTTGTGTGCAGGCGACTTCCTCGCTAGGCACATTGCCCGCTTTGAGGAAATCATCCGCGACTTGAATGCACTTCCGCAGCCTGGCGGCGGTGCGGCAGGCGGCCAGCCAGTGACAGCTCACTGATGGCATCCAAGTGCCAGGGCTTGGAGGTTGGTCACAAGAGGGTGCACGAGTTCTTTTTGCTTCATCCTTCACCCTTCCATTTGTCCGTTTCAGCCTGCCCTTGCACTTTTGATCGCGATCCATGTTGGGCCAGGCCGTCTGGACTTTGTGTTCTGGCGCCGCGCGCGNNNNCCCCCCCCCCCCCCCCCCCCCCCTTGGTGAAGAGAGGAGGAGATATAAAAAACACAAAAAAGCTCAGAAAACAGCGTTTCCAGCCTGGTTTTCATCTTTGGGTTGCCCAGATGTCAGGGAGTACATGGGAAGTGTCAGAGTGGATAGTAAAGGCCTTTGTGAGGGATTGGTAGATGTGGTCATGGGCTGACCCGCAGCCGGTCAGCGAGAAAGAGCATAAATCAACCAGCCATGTTGATCAACAGGCCCCCTGACGATCGCCATTGTCGTGCAACATAAGTCTGGTGTGTGTGGGTGTTGGGGGGCGGTACACAAGGACGACAGGTAGCAGAAGAAAGGTGCTACTGTCACCAGGCCCACGGCGGCAGGGGTGGAAAGTGGCCGCCATTCCTCCAGTTCTTGGATCGCACAGCCTACAAGGAAGGGCAGCTGCTGCGCTGCACTGATTCCAATGAGCGCTTGGTCTACACTGCTAGGCTTGAGGGTAGTAAGCAGTTGTGT
Organism: Ettlia oleoabundans; assembly: GCA_019693395.1. Lineage (NCBI taxonomy): Eukaryota > Viridiplantae > Chlorophyta > Chlorophyceae > Chlamydomonadales > Ettlia > Ettlia oleoabundans. Next base: position 66,749 of record JAAMXP010002236.1, on the reverse strand, counting down.
GCGCTATGTGGCGAGGGCGGCGCAACCATTGACGCTGAGCTGCTGGACAGCTTCAGCGTGGTGTTGAAAACAGCCAAGAAGGCCCGGGTGGAAGCTGCCCTGGGTGCGGAGGAGGAAGAAGAAGAGGAGGCCAGTAGCAGCACCAGCAGCGAGCATAACCGCTGGCGTGGCAGTGGCCGCGGCAGGGGCAGGGGTACGGGCAGGAACAGCGGCGGCTGAGGCGGTGGCCGCTACAAAGGCTGATGTGGCTGAAATTTCATTTTTATCGGCTCTGGGTGGTAGCAATGAGTGTAAACAACTCTGTAAGGGATCAGTATAAGCAAGAAGAGGGCAGGAGAGCAGCAACAGCCCCTACAAAAATTTTCATCGATTTTATATTATTCACATCTGAAC
>JAAMXP010002236.1:47859-66339 GCA_019693395.1 Ettlia oleoabundans | reverse complement strand
CCCTGCCCCCCACTCTCTTTTTTGAGAGACTGTGCCGCCAAAACAAAAGTCCAGACGGGCTGGCCTTGCAAAGACAAGAAACATATCACACATTCAAATCGGCTGCCATCAGGGCCACCAAAGCCGTCCAACCAGTGAAGGGATGGCTACCTTTTCCCTTTCCTGCATGGACAGAGAATGCCAAGTTTTGAATGCACCAATAGGCAGGTAATGGAGACAAAGTTTAGGAATTCAAGCTCTTCACAGGAAGAGCTATGAAGGCAATTTGCACCTGTTGCATCGTCGTACTGCTCCCACAAGTAACCAGTACGTTCATACTCCAGTACAATGTTTGCCACCACGTTGCGGCGTAGCTCTTGGTGCAGTTTCGCTGCCTGTGTCTGATAGGGCCCAGCAATGCTGGCATAATGACGAAGTGCCTGCAGGGAGTGATTGCAAAGGTGCCGACATAGGATTGTATCCATTCAACAGCACCGCAGCTTACATGTTTGTGTCATGTGCTGTGCTCTTGCGTCAATGCCGACTGTCTTGCCTGGACTGCCATGTAGTTGACGTTGATCCATATTGCGCCTCGCCAGTAGGGAGGGTCATGCTCCGTGTTTCGCTGCTGGTACAAGGTCGCTGATTGACTGCAACAGCAGCGTGAGTGTCTGCTCGAGGAAATCAATGATCAACACTAAACAAACCAGGCAACTCGGTCAGTACCTCAACGACCGCAAACCGTACTGTGTCCACAAACGGTGGGGGTCCCGAACTAGCGCTAGCTGGCGGCCCAACACAGGTGAGTCAGATGGGATCAGGCGCATCAATAGGGGGAACAGGTTGATGTAGCCGAACTGCAGCAGACGCAAGGAAACCTGATGAATAATGTCCGAACAAGCGCAGAAACACATGCACCCAGTAAATAACAAGCGCCAGGTAGTCGCCTGTGGCACGAACTGCGGTTGGGGCGGCTGCCCAGTCACCACGCGCCGCATCTCTCGTAGAGGTACTTGCTGCCCATTAGAAAGCGTACCCATGGATCGACGCAACTCGACATCCTCTATAGACAAACAGGCAGAACGCAGTCATTTGGTTGCTAGCTGAAAAGCCCTGTGCGCACTTTAGGGTTGCCAGACATGAACAGACCTGCACACTTGACTGAAGCAGCAGTGGGTCCACAATGCCGTGTCACAAACAACGGCATAGCATACCTGTGTGATTACCCCAATCTCGAAACTCGCCGCTGTTCGCATCCCAATGCAGTGCCTTTAACTGTTCAAAATCTTCCAGCCATGCAGCAGAGTCCAAGAATGGCTGCACTTCTGCATAACGTCAATAGCATAAGTGAGAAAACATACATTGAGTGGGTTTCATTAATATCCAACCTAACAAAAGCATTGCAGATACCACAATGCTCACGTTGATGTGGCAGCCCCAAGTTGCTACCAATGGTTGCAAGTGCACGGGTAGCCAAAGTCATCCAAGACCGTAAATCCAAATGCCGTTCTTGTTCTTCACAACATGAATTTGAGGCAAGAAAGCAACGCATTCTGGGCACTGTCGCAAATCAGTCCACATGAGTGAAGATGTGACCCAGTAGCACCCTCACCCACCCCACCCATAACGGCAGAGAAAATCGTTCATCGCCTTTCCAATCCCCAATGCTGTTAGCACGATGGGCATCCAAGGGCATGCCGAGATTGCCTGAAGGATGTGACGCTCGAGGAGCATCATCCAACCCCGATGTAAGCGTTTTGGGGTTGAGCTCCTGTTGGCTGTCGGCATCCCGCCCCCGCCAGCGGTAAGACCCCGGGACAGGACCTGTCTGTGTGATGTTGAACCAAAGATACCAAGCCCTGCAGGCCAACAAACAACTCAGTGCATCTGTTGAAAACAAGCCTGATAAATAGGATTGCTGCACAACGCGTGCCTAAAAACCCTAGGGTACGATGGCATCCTTACCGTAGTCGTGGCCAGGCAGCTTTCAAGAACTGGGCATCTGCAAGATCAGCGTCGCTCCACTCTCCAGCCTAGAGAACAAACAACAACACGTACCTTGGGTGCAGTGAATAAAACTGTGTGTGACTAGCTGCAATTGAAGGAGGGATGCCACTTAGTTGGTCGCACTATCAACTGCTTCACCTTTGCAGCAGCAGCCACACGCTGCGACATGTCTGAGAGAAGTAAGAAGAAAGTTGGCGGGTTGGCAGCATCTGGTGATTGCTGCACAAATTCAGCGGGCACCCTGCAAGTGCACAAGAAGTGGACGATAGAGTTACAATCAACTTTTCCACATCCAAAACCAATGTTGCTCGCTTCAAAGGCACCACCTGCTGCACCCATAGCCAGCGGCACACCTTGCGCGAGCTTCCTTGCCCAGGATTTGCTCGCGTGACATCCAGCCCTGTGAATTCATCAAATCAAACCAATGTGCAAGGATATCTCTACTAATGCTGCTGTCCCACTGCCTGCATACAAACGAAGTGGCAAGCAAGGCATGGACCAGAGCTAGTGCGTGTACATACCTGCAAGGTATTTGGGCAAAAATGGCACACTAAAAAATATGATGCTGCACGCATATTACTCGTTGCATGCGCGTGCTTGCCTGATTAAGAGCTGGTGAAAGCCTTCATCCCACAAGAAACCACGGGGGAAAAAGCTGCGACTGGGCACAGCTGCAGCCACACATGAGGCACAACAACAGCCACAGCAATCAGGAGCAGTATCACAAACAAGCAGAGTCTAACCACAGGCTTGTGGCTCAGCTGCCCCAACCACCTGAGTATAGCGCCGTGTCCCACATTTTGGTGGTAGATTCCACCACCTTCCCTCGTTGTCTCGACTTCAACCGCACAAGAGAATGGCCAAAAAAGTACCCGATGCCACCCAGCATGTTGCTCAGTGCTGCTCGTGCGACAGCTTCGACGCTGAAGGGGGAGCCAAGTAGCTGTCCAGTGCTGTTGCTGGCTGCCCATCTAAATGTGGTTAAGAATCGCTGCTCAAATGACGCAGCACCTCTAGCGAGCAACTGCTGCAAGCCATCGCCGGTGACCGCTTTCACCCTGCTTGCAAGCGCCTGCCTGCTGCCTGCCACAGCTTTGGGCAGGCCACCCAAAAAGCTGACGTCAACAGCCAGCGGGAGCATGGCGGTCACTTGGATCAATGCCAGATTGCTGCCGGGCTCGGCAACGTTTGGCAACACCAACTGATACTGCCGCTGCCCGGCTGCATGTTGCTGCCGCAAGCTGGTCACCAAGCCCTCCCTCACAAGGTCTGTCAGGTTATGCGTGTGGGGAGTGCGCACCGCCCAATAGTTGGCAGCTAGCGGCGTGGCACTGCCACCTGCAATTTTGCTGCGTTGCAACAGCAGCTGCCAAGGTCCCACTGGTGGCGTGTTTCCGTGAACGACGGGCTCTTGCGGCTCCGCCGCTTCACTCGGGTGCTGCAGCGCTGCTGCTATTGCTGGCACATCCATTGCCAGCGGCCCGTTATCCTCTGAAATGACATAGATCCACATGGACACCACCTGTGGCATCTGCTGCTGTACCTGCCGCTTACCACCCTCCTTCTCCTCCACCTCCTTATGCTTATGATACTTACCCTCCAATTCCTGCTCGAGCTGCTGCCGCTGTGGCTGCACGCGCCTGCCTGTAGCTTCACGGCCTTCAAATCTTATGTGCACGCCCCAGTCGCCGCCATGGGCACAGCCTGCACATAGGTGCTTCGCCTGCAACAATGCATTGCGAGCCAGTGCAATGACCGTGCATTAGATTGCAGGGGCGCCCATCAACATGTGCAACAAACCAGAATGACAGCAATAAAGCAGCAGCAGGGCAGAAGAGCAACAACAGCAGCAGCTGGGACTCATGGCCACAGCAAACACATGCTCGATAGCATGTGGCACTGAGCACAAAGCCAACAGCTGCAGCCACCTGGGCAACTCACCCATGCTGTAGTAATGTTGTACTGCTCATCCCACATCTCCTGAAGCCCGTACCCCTGTCCATCGTGCTGCAACCAGCCATACTTGGCAAGCCCGTCTCGCTGCTGGGCTTCATGCCTGCAGCGGGCATGCATGCAGGACGTGTAGCAACAGGCAGGGATGCTGCAGGAATGTGCAGGAATGAATATGAAAGCCATCTGGTTAATGCAGGGATAGGAAGCCCAACTTGCTCTGTTGTGCAGTTCCCATGTACCTGATATTTCCCAAGGGATCCTGTCTTTGTGGGTCCATCCACATAAGGCCGACAAGAAGCGACTGTGGGTGGCGCGTGCGCATGCCTGCATGTGGCAAGAGGGACAGTACATCGCCACAGTTTCAAACTTTTATGGATTGTATATGAGCCCCGCTTTTCTGTCACAGAGTATGCATCACCGCTGCACAGAAGCCAGTGGAGGGCACATGCTCCCAATACACAACAAAAGGACTGCAGAAACACACCAAAGTAGTAGCCTGGACGGTATGTGCCCCACAGCAGCCGCTGTGCATGTTGCCCAGCAAATTGTGGAAGTCGCTTGAGCTGCTTGTCAGGGAAAGGCTGCAGCACTTCACGGTCTGTTGGGCCTGAAGACACCAAAGGCACTCATGGTAAGCTGGCACAAGCCTTGGCTTGTCGGCTCTGCCAAGAGTGGGAGTGGGAGTTCCAGACCCACCTATTGCAAGATGTGCCACCATAATAACTGCTCCTACAGCAATCAAGGCCGCAAAACCTGCATAGCGATATATGTCGCAAAATAACAATGGTGCGTTGTTTGTCTGTGCAATGGAGCACGAATGTTTGGCCAAGCATAGCGTCGGCAACCGGTGCGGCGAGTGCCGCAACAGGAGTCACCTGTTAGCCACGTCCTACTGTTCTGCGTGCCTTCCCTTTTAGTTTCTCTTGAAGAAATTGGTGCGTTGCCCTTGTAGCCCTTGCCGGACCTTTGGCGAAGGCTAGTAGGCCGCATGTGTTCTGAGTCTCGAGTGAGTGTGCTAAGCTCATCCGCTTAGCTCACCGTCACCAATAAATTGATAGACGACGCAAATGTTCTAACTTATGTCACTTTGATGCTCCCTCGATGCGTTTTGTCGAAAATGTACTGCAGCGCAACAGCTCTCTGGACAGTGGCCGGTGGGACTCATGTTGCAGAAAAAATTGATTGATTTGAGGCAACGATCCATACATCCATTATAATAGCTCTATTGCTGGCATGCTCTCGTCGTGCCTCTATATATGGGCCTCTATATACGGGCTAAGGCGCCTAGCCACCTCCATCTGGCCACATTGAAGGCTGTTGCCTAACCAGGAAGAGCCTGAGAGTGCCCCGCTGCTAGCTCTGCCCCATGCGCCAACCGCCAGTTCACAAACCGGAAGCCGCTTGCCACATGCATGTGGCAATGAATTACTGGGGAAGGGCGTTTAATCCAGCGTGAAGTTCTCTGGTGTGACACCAACATGAACAATATGTTCCTCCTACATGTCGTTGGCTCCGAAAACTGCATAAAAGGTGCATACTCTCTGATAATGGAAGGGAACAGCTCTGCTGTGGTCGCACACTGAAGGTCAGTAGACATCTGCACCGTCTGCCGGCCTTCCATTTCCGTTTGCCTAACATGCACTGGACAGGTTTGCACCTGCCGGCCAAAGAAGCGACCATGGTATGCCCTGCTCAACAAATTTCGAGGATTTCAAGCATGCTGGCGTACCCTGCCCAACAAAGCAGGGACAGCGGCGTTAGTGCCTGGCCATGCATGCAATGGCATCTTTGCCCTTGTTTACTTTCAGTGAACATGGCGGCCGATGAGGAGTCATTTCTGACATTGTTGATAGCGAGTGAGCGAATGGAGAAATGGCTGGCGGTCATTCGAGATGGGGGTCGTGGCGCTCTCTTGAAGCAGGCTGTCACGGATTTGGCCGCCGCTGTTCAGCAAGAAGCGTACGCAGAAGAGGTGCGAACTCCCTCTTCGCTTCTACCTCGGACTGCGTTCTTGTATCAACAGCAGGAACATGTCGCTTGCAGGCCAGGAGAGGCGGTGCTGTGACTCTCTTGACCCAACTGCTGAAGCGCACAGGTGAGCAGGGACGCCTTCACACCTGCTGCCCGCCCACCTGCTGACCAGCCTTGCTTGCCGCCCACCCACTACTGCCCACCACCACTGGCCCACTTCACTTCAATGCACGCCCACGTACATAGAGGACGATGAGCTATTGGCGGCCATTTCTGATGCATTGGCGATTTGCAGCGGCCTCATGGCTTCCAGCGGCAAGGTACTGCCTGCGCCCGCCGTTGCTCTGCTATATTTGGGTTCTGCCGCCCCTGCATGCTTGCAGACGATCCTCAGCTCTGCCCCATTGCGGCAGCAGCACTGTCCGCCTGCAGTAGTTCTGCTGCCCAGGTTGGCTAAGTGCACTGCCTTTACCCACGCATCCACAGCTTGCCACCTCAGCAACACACATGCCTGGGTGCATGCCAGCGACTGGATCGACTTGCATGCGCCATGCCTGCAGCTTAAAATGCTCTCCTGGCATTCACTGTGTAAAGGTGCGGACCTTTTCCTACGGAGGCACACCCGTGGTGCTGAAGGAAGGGGCGCTTGGAGACGGGGTTGGCGCAAAAGTCTGGACGGTTGCACATACCTTTTGCAGGTGTAGCACTTAGTTGGTTGTATGGCCTTTTTTCGTGATCATGCTGACTCTGCATGCTGATTTGTATTGTTTGCAGTGCAATATATGCAAATTCGGTTACTGCAGCTCTGTCTCCGCACCCAATCAAGCCTCCCGGAGTCCTGATTGCTTGATTGCAGGGAGATGGCAATGCACCCTGGCATTGTGCGAGGCAAGCAAGTGCTTGAAATAGGTAGCGGGTGTGGCGCTTGTGGTATCTTGGCTTCCAAGCTTGGAGCGGAGCGGGTGCTGCTGACCGACTATGTGGACGCGGTTCTTTGCAACCTCAAGGATTGCATGCACCTCAATGGCAACGCTGGCAAGGCAGGCAGCAGCACCGGCAGCAGTAGTGACACAGCGGCAGGTCCAATTGGTCTACCAGAAGCAGCAGGAGCAGTTGATGCACGAGAGGAACAATCAGAAGATTGGGACTTTCATGATGCTAGCAAGTGCGGTAATGAGAATCTAAGTGTGCTGTTGTGTGGCGCTGTCGGCAGCAATAGAAAGCAGCAGCAAACCGCAGAAGTATGGGATGCTCCCCCAATGCACGTTCGCTTTTACGACTGGCAAGACTCTGTTGATCAGTTGGGGAAGCAAGAGCGGGCGCAGCTGGCTGCCATTCCTGGAGTGGCAGAGGGTGTGGCTGCTGCAGCTGTTCCTGGCGCCACCATTGACATCGCGAGCAACCAGAGCGGCGTGCCGGCGCTGGGTGCAGAGGAGCGTTTTGATGTCATCATTGGAACGGACATCTTGTACGAGTGGTAACCGGCGCTGGCAGCAGTATTGTAGGGTGTGCATGGCTGTACTGCGCTATCCCCAAATGGCTGCCCAGGAGGCCCTGGCTTACATCCATTTTCTGTGGGATGCAGGCCCATGGTAGAGATGGTTCCTGCGGTGCTGAAGCACCGGCTACTCCCTGGCGGTCGTGCGCTGCTTTGCTGCGCCATTCGCGAACAGACGATGTTTGATGCCTTTACCTCGGCCTTAACTGTCCTGAACCTGCGGTCTGCCATCCTCTCAGTTCAACCTTGTGCCGACGATGCCGGGCTGCTAGATATACGGCAGGAGTATGAGGGTGGCTACGTCCTGATTGCTGTTGAGCATGCACAGGCTCCCACACTTCACTGGCATCCACCCGAACTGTTTTCTGGTGATGTCTGACGCTCTTGTTGAGCGCCGCCACCACCGCTGCACTTGTTTATGGCGGGAATGCATGTGCATGTTGCCCTTACTCGGGAACAAATAAAAATGAAGGCCCCCTCAGAATCCAAGGGAAGCGAGGGACTCCACCGTGGAAACCACCAGCTGATATTGTTGACATCAAGGGCCTCTCGCATTCACTGGGCTTTTCTACAGCATGTGTCGTTCTGCTTTCCGTCGTCCTCATCGCAGTCATTTGTAGGTTACGGCCGCGCTTGGGACTATGCCCAACACAGAGGAGGGCGAGGAGCACCAGCGTACCCTGGCCTTGCCTGAGGGCGTGGCGGGAGAAACTGCACTTTATGTTGTGCGGTTCACGGGTGAATTGTTCACAGACTACGGGTAAGCGAACCGCATCATGCCGCCAGCCCGTCTCAACAGCCCCGCAGTCGGATGATCCTACGATAACATGCAGCAGTGCTCCCGACGGACCTGCATCCGCCATCGGGTGCCCAGACTGCAGGCAAACTGATCGCCTGAAACTCTGGCCGCAGGGCTTACCTCCAGCAACTGATTTCATATCGACAGCGTATTTGGAGCTGCAAATACAGTGGCGCCAGCGGTTTGACGTACGAGGAGGCCCTGCTCAGCGAGCAGAGAGTGTGCAGGGTGGTGGAGCAGGTGGGATCAGCGATGCTAGTCGAAAGCCAGCACACGGCCGCTGCAACGCAGGCACCGCCGGGGCGTCGGGCCCATCTGGCAGGAGCTGGCAGCAGAGCACGCAAGGGCCGCGTTGACAGCCGATCGTCGGCCGGACAGCTGTAGGGCGGCGGGCGTGCTTGCTGCTCATTGACTGTTAATGTACCTTGCATTTTGTCATCGCATACACCATGCCCTCCAGCGGCAGGGCACAGGCATGCTGAAGCCACGCTTCTCTGCTATGCATCGGGTACACCATCCTATAGTGCAACCACGTGGTGTGGTGCCCTGCGCTGCAGTTCCCCACGCTGTATGAGGCAGAGTCGATAAAGCTAGTACACCATTCAGTGGAGACCGCAGAGCAGCTGTGTAGCAGCATCCTAGGCCACCTTGCAAGCCAGTTTGTGCAGGTGCGCCACCAGGAGCCGCACGCATAAACATAGGCCTTGTGCTATCCCCTGGGGACAGCAAACAGGCTCACCCTGTGTGCCATATTGGATCTGCCCGTGTGACAGCTGGCGCGGTGGACAACTGATACACAGTGTTTTTGCCCAATGCAGGGTGAGCAGCTGGTTGGCACAAGAGAGGATGGCAACAGCGCGCTCTGCATCGTCCGCGAGGTTCACCAGCCGCGACATGCAACACCCGCAAGTGGTGCGGGCAGGCAGAACGGCATGGCAGGGGGCCAAGCAGGTTGCGTGGAATCTGATGCAACGGAGGATGAGGAGAGCGGCAAGGAGCAGACAGCTGAGGACGAAGCAGAGCAGCAGCCTGTGGACCCTGAGACGATAGTGTATCTTGTGGAATGGCTGGGCGAAGGCGGCATGTCCAATGGCGAGCGCGACAGCATGCGTCGTGTGCAGCTGCAACGACCGAAGGACTCGCCGTTGGCGGCCCTCACCATGCCGCTGCTGCGGGAGTGGATTGAGACGGTGGCAACCGCTGAGTCCGTGGCGGTGTGTACCATGACACCCCGGTCTGCATATTGTGCGAGGCATGTGGCGCATGTAGCTGCCTCATCCGGCCAACTGTTCAAAAATGCTTGCTACCGTTGTTGACCTCCCCTGCTACAGGGTGTAGCCGGCATCACTTGCCTGTGGCGTGTGTCTGAATACTGGAGACGGCGGTACGACCTGCCATTGCAGCTGCCGGCAGCAATGGCGGAGCGGCTGCGCCCTGCACGCCAGAAGGCACTGCAAAAGGTGCCTTCACTGCAGCATGCAACGGCAGGGGGTTCAGATGACGAGGTTGGCGGCGGCGAGGATGAAGCAGAGGAGGATTACGACCCAGGTGTGCGCTGCAGGCAATGAGGGGCTGGCCATCCGCGGTCAATTTGCAGTGTGTCTCACCAAGCTTTGTTCCGCGGATGCTACTAAAGATAGATGGTTATGCAGTGCACAGGTCAGATGGCGCTTGTTTGGCTGTTGTTGGCCATCGAGCATCACACCTCCTTCTTCCCACTCACAGAAGCACCAGCGCCTGCCGCTACGCTGTTCCTGCCTGTAGAGGAGGAGGCAGAGATGTTTGAGGTGGCAGCTGCCGCCAGTGATTTCAGCGATGATGGTGAGTTGCGCCACATGGCAGTGGAGAACGGCAGGCTTACCACAAGGAACCAACCCTTGCACGTAACTACCTAATGTTTGACGTGTGTTCATCCTAAATGTGATTCTGGACACCTGCCACACACGCGGCTTGCTTTGCCTCATGCCTGTCTCTGCCAAATGGTATTATTTCATGCAGAGTACGCCCCCCTGCAGCCCAGCATGGAGGCCCGCTTCATGCCAGCACGGGGCCGTGGGCGGGGCCGTGGGCGGGGCAGGGCCCACGGCCACTGGGCTGGCCGTGGGGGAAGTTTTAATGGCTACCAGCCTGAGTCCAACCCAGCAGCAGCTGCCTTTGCTGCTGCGGCCGTGGCGGCCGCGAATGGCAGCCACGGGGCTGTGCAGGCCGGCAAGTTGGGGTTGGCAACTGCCGGCAGCATGTCAGGTTCAGGCCAGGTGAGAGCCGGGGAGACAGCGGTGCATCTTGGGCTGACTCCAGCGGCTACTATCATGGACGATGTGCTCTTACCCTTGAACCTTGGTTTTGTTTGGCACTTGTCGCCTCGCTGCTCGCAGATGGATCTGCCAGATGGCGCCGTGCGGCACATGCCGCTTGAGCAGCACAAGCTAGAGCCCCGCCTGGCCAAGCCCAAGCCAGACCGCAACAACTTCAAGTGCCCCAAATGCCATCGGGTGCGCTATTAGTGCTTCTCTCCTGTAGTAGCAGAAAGCTCTTAATGTTACGCTGATGCAAGAACCCTTGATTCCGCGCAGCTGTGTGCAGTTCTTGAAAGGAATGTCCCTTCCATTCCCCTTTTTTGACTGCCGCAGGTGGCACACTTGGAACAGTCGCCACTGCTGCTGTGCGACACCTGCCCCCGCTCCTTCCACATGGCCTGCCTTGGCTTGAGCGCTGCTGAGCTGCCCTCTGGCGATTGGTGCTGCCCAAAGTGTGTAGACAGCATGCAAGCAGCGCTACGGCGCGGGGTTGACCTGGAGAGCCGCCGTCTGGCTGCCAGCGAGCGGGCAGCGGCGCGAGAGCGAGCGGCTGAGGACAAGTCGGCCAAGCGCGCGGCACTGAGGGAGGAACGGAGGAAGGTGCTCCTGGGGTGTTTCAGCTGAAGACGCTGCCGCCTTAAGCATCGCTGCCGTCGCTACTCTTGCCTCGCCCCATGCGCCCGTTGCAATGCGTCACTTCTTGGTTGCAATGCACCACTTCTTACCTGAAATGCTGCTCCCGCAGCCGGATGACTGGGACGTGCTCGAGGAGGAGAAGGAGAACGTTAAGCGGCTGGAGATCAGGTGGGGTGGGCTGCTGTCAAACTAGGTCAAAACCCAGTGTTACCCACGGCTGTGCAGTCAAGGGAAAGCAGGTGACTGCAGCCACTGTGCCTTTATGCTGCCTGTCACCTTCGCAGCGTCTGGATCATGTACACGAGCAGCAGAGAGGGTGGGAACTGCCACCTTCGCAACGCACCCATATATACATTCACCTTCTCTTCCTTTCATTCCATCAGGCTGAGAGAGCTTCAGGAGCTTTTGGCACGCGTCCAGCAACAGCAGACGGGCGCAGCTGGCCTGGCGCCACAGGCTGCCTTTAGCGCTGCAGAGCAGGACGACTTGCAGCTGCGAATTGCTGAGGCGGCAGAGGCCCTGGGCAAGCTGCAAGCCATTATTGAGGGGCCGCCAGAGCATTATCAGGAGCTGGTTGGCGGGGAGAGCGCACAGGCGAGAGCAATAGAGTGGCCCGCATTGATCCTTCACCGGCTGTTGTGTGTCCGTTGCTATGTGCTGCCCCTTGCTGAAATCTAGAGCTGCGCCTCCTCATAACCATGATCACATGTGTCGTACATGCACACCCAGAACAACTCGCCTGCTCCCTGGCTTTCATCCCTCTGCAGGCTGTGCTGTGGCAGGGCCTGATTGCCACCGAGTTCTTAAAGCTGTATGGGGATGCGTGCGAGGCACGGGCCATGGGCCTGCAGGAGCTCTACATCTCACTGGCTTGGCCTTTGGACAACCCGGAGCTGGCCAAGCTGCTGCAGCAGCTGCTGCTAGTGCGTTTTTGCAGTACAGAGCTTTATGGCCCCGGGAGAGAGGTTGCACATGGGAGTCGTGAGGGTCGCACGCTCTCATCCCTAATCCGGCACACTGCTCATATCAATGCTGCATAGGAAGCTTTCGGGTTTTGTCTCGGTGTTCTGTGGGCATGCACCACATGCTCACGGTCTCTTTCCCGTGCGATGTCTTCCGGTCCTGCAGTGTTGCTTGCTGGAGGTCATGAATCATGAGCCACCAGAAAGGGGTCGTGCCAAGCGCTGGGCTCGAGTACTCACAGGCAGGCTGCCACCCGCTGTGTCGCTTCTGTGGTTGCGTAGTTTTTTGTCAACCCAATGCTACAGCAGTTGAGACAACGGCAGGCCATTGCATGATCGTCTTGGGTTCCACGGGTATCAGACTGCTTGTGGTCCTTCTTGCTTGCGTGCAGAGGCAACATGGCCTGAGATCTGCCGCCGTTACCTGCTGTCTACCCGCGCTGGCAAAGCCACGCTGGTTGATGGTGCGACTGAGGCGGTAGCTTCCTGTCACCCCCGTGCCGCTGCCTTTTGCGTTCTTTACCTAACCACCCCTCATGACTGGCTGGACACAGCTGGCCATTCCCAATCCCCCCTGCAGTGGACCTGCCAGCTTGCCTGCCTGCATATGCAGCGTGTTACTGCCTGCTCACACACCTGCTGGTGCATGCCCCGACTGCCTGGTGTTCTTCAATTTGGTGTTCTTCAATCAACAGGGGGTTGCGCTGACGTGATCGCTATGGAGGATGATGCAGCAGCACTGCACCTGGCGCACCTGTTGGACAGCAGCCCCTGGCACCAGTTGCCGCCTACTGCGCTACTGCGCCTGCTCAACATCCTATGCTACGACATCGCGCAGGCATGTTGGGGTGACAGGGTTGTGCCAGGCAGTCGGCATTATTTTGCACACAAGGCGGCAGCCAGTGGGGACACCGTGTCAGCTACTGTAGACATGTATCTGCATAGACATGTTTGTGTCCAGGGCCCAGCACCCTTGGCATCCTTGGCACATGCGCACCAAGCGTGGCTGCTGCAGTTTTTTTAGCCCTTGGCACTCGACCGGCTGGCGCCTGCTGTGTTGCAGGGTTATGCACTGCGCAACGATATCAATATACGGCTGCAAAACATCACCAAGATAACGACGGACCGGTATCGTGAGCATGCAGCAGAGCGACGTGCAAAGCGTGAAGTGAGAAGCCAAGGCGCATGTGCCCCGGCAGCCATGCAGTCCCAGCTCCCAATGCGCCGCCCATCCACCTGTCAGGATGAAGCTGTCGTGAGGGACATCAACTTCAACTTTCACCCGGCTACTGACGCCGGCACTTGCCACTGCAGGGTGACTGGGGCCCTGGCTTTGGCAGAAAGAGAGGGGGCCGTGGCGGCGGCAAGAAGGGTGGCAAGCAGGCTGAGCCCACGGAGGAGGAGCTGCAGGCCATGGCCGAGGAGGTGGAGGCGGAGGCTATGGAGGAGGAGGGAGACGGTGAGCGCAATGGGGATGGGAGTTGGTGTGAAAAAGGGACAATCATTTGGTGTGTGATAGCCAACTTGTTGTTTTGCTGTTGATCCTCAGCTGTAGTTGTTTTCACAGGTGGTATGGCAGCTGCTGCTGCCCAACATGCATTGCGCGCCTGATATTGTGAACTGCTACTGGCAATGAAACCTGGCTGCTTGCTTGCTGCAGACGAGGCCTCCCGCTTCAGACTGCAGCGTGAGCTGCAGTACGACGCACAGCTGGAAGCGGTACGTTTCTCATCACCTCCCAGTGTGCTGTTTTGCTTTGTTACCATCTTGCACTACATGGCCTTCGTCGGCGGAGGCAGAGGCTTTGTGCAGGAGGCCTGTTTGTGCCCTCTACTAGTGTTTGCCATAAGCTAGGGGGAGGTCAAAATGCTCTGGTGGCTTATGCTGTTGCCCGCTTTCCTTCCTGCCGGCAGATCGCGATGCGCACCGAGCCGCTGGGCCTGGACCGCTATTGCCGACGATACTGGTGGCTGCACAGTGAGCATACCATGCCTGCTGACTCGGCGCGTGTGCCATCTGCACCTGCTGGCAGATGAGCGCAACCCGCGGCCACCCATGCCTCAATCCACCACATGAGCACTGTAAACGAGCAGGCAAATACAGCACGTGCGCGCATGTGTTCTGGCTCCTTGCTGTAAGCTGCATGCCGCGGCTTAGCTTGCGTTGCAGGCGACCCCGGCTTTCTATTTGTGGAGGATGCTGACAGCCAGCGCATTAGCGCTGTCACCTCCAAGCAACAGCTGGATGAGGTGGGGCAGGGATGTCACGTGGGTGGGTGGGTTTGGCACATGGCCTGTGTGGGCATGAAGGCTGCAGAGCGCGGAAACTTTCCTGTAGAACAGTCCTGCTGGACTGCATGTGCTGTTCGCAGCACATGCACCATGCGCTGCCCTCCCTATATTTGTGCCTGCCTGGCCTGCAGGTCATGTCGCGGCTGATTCGGCGGGGTCCTCGTGAGCGCCAGTTGCACCATAACTTGCGCAAAAAATACCAGGCCATCTGTACGCGATTGGCGGTAGAGGTGAGGCTTCTGTAGGCGACACAGCCAAGGCGAGAGCAAATGTGGCGGTTACCGCGAGGGCAGCTGTGTTTCTGCACCAGGCTCTATACCAGGGACTGCTTGCTACCAGGAATGAGAGGTCGATTCTTTCAAAACGCTGAGGTGTATTCGTCAATGGTCTGTTCATCAATAAGACTCCATAACGCCACCAACGCTTACACCTACCCCGCATCCCGCAGAGCAAAATGGTGTATGAGCTGGAAGGCATCGCGCGCCCCGCCCCACTGGACCCCCATGCCATGCAGCCAGCTGTTGAAGAGCTGGCAGCGGGGTTAGATGAGGCAGCTGTGGCTGAGACGAGGGAGAAGCTGGACGCGTTCCTGGCAGAGACAGAGCGGGTGGGGGTGGAGCTGGAGGGTAGGCTGTCGGCCTTCAGGGCGCAGCTGGCACTATGCAGTGACACCGCTGCTCTCTGCAGGTTCATGCTGGATTTGGAGGAGGTCTACTGTCACGCGGGCGAGGGCCTGCCCAGGGGTGCGCAGCAGCCGTCCTCTTGCAAGTGCTGCCAACCAAAGCTTTGCCAGCAAGTGCCTGCTGGGTTGCACAGTTGTGGCTCGCTGCCAGTTCTTGCTCGTGCGAAAACTTTGCTGTGCTCCTCAGAGCCCATGCCCTTCATGTCCTTTCTTGCAAAAAAGGCATGACTGTCCCTGCTGCGTCGGTTGCACATTTACTCCCCCATGCAGATGTAGACGAGTCCACCATGGCAGCACTGCTTGGCGAAACGCCACTGCCGGCTGTGAAGGCTGAGGAGCAAGACGACGCGCAGGGAGGCAACAACAACCTTGCAACAGCGGCTCCGGCTGACGCAGTGGAGATAAAAGAGGAAGTTGGTGCGGCGGGCGCGAGTGGTAAGGAAGTCAGCGCTTCTCCCATGGAAGTGGATGGTGGCGCCCAAGCCATGGGCAGCAATGATCATGAGGTGCTCCGGTTAAAGGAGGAGGAGCAGGAAGCGCAGACTGGCGGTGTGCCACAGGAAGGCACCATGCTGCAAACTTCAGGCTCCTCTGCTATGCTGGTAAATGAAGAGGCAGTGGGCGAGGAGCAGCGCCAGTCAGGCACGGTACAGGCCCCCACTAAGCAAGCCCTGCAGCTCCAGCAGGCGGGCACAGCAGGGGCACCACCAAAGATGCAACCGCAAGCAGCAACACCCGGCGGTGGTGGCTATGCGGCACAGAGGCCGCCACTGCACCCTGCGGTGGCCAAGCTGGCTAAAGCCGACAGCATGCAGCCCAGCAGCGCGGGCGTGAGCCAGTCAGGGGCAGAAGCAGGTGCCACCGAGACAGAGCCTGGCACCACGGTTGACCAGCAAGGACCACATTTGCTGCGGCCGGTGAGACTGGTTGACTCGCAGCTGGCAGCCATGAACCCACCGGCATCGCAGTGTAAATGGTTGTCCCTGCCTGCATTTTTGGCTCAGCTGCGGTGGTATGATGCAATCGCTGCCTTTTCTGGTTTATACTCCCAGCAGCCCCTGACGCCCGCCTTCAGCGAGCCCTTGGTCCCTGCAGGTGTCTGTCAATGACGATATGGACGATTCTGACGCAGAGCACACATATCTGCGGGAGAAGCGCATGCGGAGACCTGCTCGACTTTGGCGCAGTGCGCGAGAGCGGGCTGTTTGGATGCGCATGGTGCGCGCCGCGCACAGCGCAGACCAGGCCGCCTACTGTGCCTACATCATGTGTGACAGGTAACCAGGCTTGGGCTGCGGGGTGCAGAGAGCAAATGCGGGTTCCCTTGATTTTGTAACAACCTGCGCCCCATATGTAGCCGTCAGGGTGGCTACATGCTATCTGCTGTGTGGTGTTGGAGTATCTGGCAGCAATTGTACCACTGCTGTGTACCCAGCCCCGGCAACCTTGTGCTAACATTCTTGCTTGTGGTTGTTTGTCACCTGCCTGGGTGCAGGGCGGGTCCCATGCTGCAGCGCGTAGTGCAGCTGGCTGAGGAGATGGCTAAGTGGGAGGCGGAGGAGAAGGAGCGGCAGCGCCTGGAGGGATTGCGTGCCAAGCGCCAGGCAGCTGGCGTGCCCTCAGTACGCCCACTGATGATCCGCACCGGCAAGGCCAAGACCGATGGTGCGCAATTTGCATTACCACCCGTTACACCTTCACCGGTTTGCAGCTTTTTGGTGATCAAGCGGTGCAGAGTTTAATCTTGCCGCGGTACCACACTGTCATGAGTAGGTAGCAAGTAGGTTGCAGTCTTGCTGTCGCATGCTCCCAATCCCTCATGTTTCAACTTCTGTTCCTGTGTATTTCACGGCAGATGGCGTCAAGATTGTGCTCAAGGCCATGGGCAAGGAGCCATTTGGCAGCGGCCGCACCTCCACCTTTGACACAATTGCCAGCGACCAGCAGATTGCAGAATGCCGCTGGGGCTACCAGTGCTCTGTGTGCCTACTGGCAGGAGACCTGCTGTGCTGCGAGGTGAGTGGTGACTGGGCTGGTACGCAAGTTGTTTTGTAGTCAGTTTCTCCGGAACAGGGCAGCGAAGAGGCTGGGTTGTCACATGAGGCATGCTTTCCCGCACCACCCTGCCGCTGCAGCACCCAGACGGCTGCGGCGTGAGTGTGCACTTGGAATGCACCGGCAGGCCCTTTCCCACGGGGCCCTACATTTGCATGAACCATGACAGTCGTGAGCTTAAAACACGCATCCGGCGCCGCGCCAGCTCTGCATTGGCAACTCGCGACAGCGAGGACACGGAGGAGGAAGACACAGAGGGCGGCGAAGACGCAGGTGACGGGGAGGCTGGTGGCCAGCGCAACGGCCGCAGCACTGCCGATCCCGACAGTGAGGCAACGGTGAGCGAGGCGACACAATCTCTTGACAGCAGCGCCACGGAGGAAGAGGGCACATCCAGCCGGCGAAAACGCAAGCGTTAAAACTATGACAGGGCATGTTGTGGTGATTCTGCACTTTATCGTGGCTGCTGATGCACAGTCTTGATGTTTTACTGCCGCATCTCCTCCAACATTTTTTAGGTTCTTGCTGTTGCTTATGAAGGACAGTGCTTCCTGTGCTTCTAAGTATGACCGTTGTTTAGTTGACGTCGGCACTCTATCCAGTAACCACACCGTTGTAACAGCCTGCGCAAAGCAGACCCAGTTATGTTGTCAACAAGGTTTGCTTTTGTTTCAAGGTTCTCTCGCTCTCCAGCCTACAGATGGAACAATTCAATGATGTGTGTTCCTGCGTCCCAGCTGCTGGCGGTGACCTTCCCAGCGCTCCAGCAGATGCACATCTACGTCTGTGTGCACGCACATGACATACAGGAGGGATCAAATCCCTGGGTTGTAACTGATGTGCATCACAGTACACAAAGCGTAACTGATCAAGGCAAGTTGGGCAAGCGTTTCGGCCTCCTCGCGCCTTAAATACAATCTATATGGCCTGATATGGTGATTGGTGTGTGATGCAGACTAGACTATGGACCAGTAATCGAGATAAAGCCCCCGCGAGGGCCTGGCTGTCGCCCCATTTCGCGCGCCATGTGTTGACATGCCCTACCTGGCGACCATCCCAGAATATGACCTGCCGCCGTTCATACATTATTTATAGTCTATTCGAGTGTATTGGAAAGCAAAAGAAGGTCCAATGCTTTTTTGGCCGGGGTACCACCTGGAAAATCAATTAGTGCACTCAGACCGTTGGGGCAATTACCGGCCTAGTGTGCGCACAGGAGTCACCCCTGCAGGATGCTGATGATAGCACCTGCCGGAGGGGGCATTAAGGGATGCTAGCGAGTTGTGGCAGTGAATTCAGAGCAGCATGGTCTTCAGCGTGGCAGCGCAACAAACAAAGGCGGCGCCAGCA
>JAAMXP010002236.1:34207-47392 GCA_019693395.1 Ettlia oleoabundans | reverse complement strand
CCCCCCCCCACACATATTGGGCCGAACTCCCCGGTGGCTCCTTTCTATGCGGCGTTATGCGTCAATTAGTACGCATTGTGGGTTCCCAGCACGCATTGTGGGCTCCAGGAAGGGTGCCAGCTGCCGCTGGAAGATGGGCAGCGAAAGCACAATGTCCATGATGAGAGCGGTACAATTTCAAAATCTTGGTAACATTCATATGGCGCGGACCACCCGGGAAATCCACTCTCTACTTCTCGAGGCACTTGAGGAACAGTCAATGCTGTCACGGCAGGCGGTGGCGGCGCCCGTGCGCTCTTCCCCGACGATGAGCTGGCAACCTAATGGCCCCATCAGCCATCCCTCACCCAGTCAGGTGACAGCAACTTTTATGTTGACGTGAATGTCGTGGTGTGAGAAACGCCACTGATGAGCTGGCACCACCATGTTGCGGCATTTGGAAACCTGTGCCACCTTGCCTCCAATGCAATTCCTCAATTGGCACTTTTGCAAGTGCTGCAGTGTCAGCCCTGCAAGCGACAGCAGTTGTGGCAGCATAGTGTGAGGTCAACCCCGAAACGCTCTAGGCGGACGAGTCGCCTCAATCCCTGTCGCTCTCTTTATGCATATCGGCACCTGCCTTTCACGGCGACGAGCAACTAGCGGCGTCAAGGCTGGCCAGGGCAGTTAATAGTCGTGCATGTTGAGTGGCCGGGGTGCTATGCAGGGCCTCGACACCTCCTTGAGCGCCCTGCTGAGCGGCGGCCTGCAGTCGTCATCGGCTGCGAGCATGTTGAACCAGCAGGAGGGTGGTGGGCACCACTTTTTGGGCGATGGGTTCGGGTCAGCTGTGTTCGGCACTGGGCTGCCCGGGGAGCTGGGGACGGAGGGCAGCGAGGACCTGATTACCCCGGCTACTTTGGAAGTTCAGGCAGGCTCTCTTGTGCTGCCCAGTGCTGCAGCACCCGCGCCCGCTGCGGCCGCACAGGCGCCACTGCAACGCCAGCAACGGTGCCTGTTCTGTAGCAGCCTGGGCAGCCAGGGGGTGTGCGGGCCGCTGCGCCCTGCCTATTATGAAGGAGATGCAGTGTCAGTTCACCACTTATGCGCCATTTGGAGCCCTGGGTGCTACTTGCCTGAGGTGGGTGCTGACGGGAACAGCTGGTTAACCAAGCACAGCTTGCTCAAACCCAGCGATCAGAACGCCCAAACACCTCCCAGCTGACTGGGTTGTTTTTTTTCTATATTGCAGGGCTCCTCTGTGTACGTCAATCTGGAGACCGAGGCTCGCCGCGCGCTTCAGCGCTGCTGCAACGGGTGCGGACAGCGCGGTGCCTCCATCACCTGCTCGCACCCAGGGTGAGAATTGCAGCCGGCAAAAATAGCACTGCAGCACAATGTCATAAGCATACTGATGCCTTGGGATTGTTTTCTCTGGACGCTTGCTTGCCGCCTTCCCAACATAAAGCAACCGCTGCGCGTTTCTCACTCTGCCTGCGCACCCCTGTTCTTGCCTGCAGTTGTCGAAGCGTCTACCACCTGCCATGTGCGCTGGGTGCTCCCAATGTGCTACTGGAGAATGAGACCTTTGAGCTATGGTGCCCTCAACACTCTGACACCGACAACAGCGACGAGGATTATGCATTCACGGCTACACGGCCGCGCAGGCAGACAGGCAAGGAGGCACAAGGAATGCAGATGCCAGTTTTGCAAGCATGGAGGTTCAATGCATTGGGAAGGCTTTCTCCTCCTCTTGATGCCTGATCAACTGCGGGCACAACTTGCAGGTTATTACTGCTTCTGTCACAGCTATGCATAGCTCACCATCAGCTGCCCCTTGCCTGTCTTTGCACTTAACTTATGTAGGGGGCGGCACTGGAACCAAACGGCAGCGTGCATCTGCTGAGGCCCAGAGGCCACGCACGGACTGGCAGAAGAAGGATGAGAACACCTGGCTCAAGGTGGTGCCCCCTTGGTGGTGTGAGCACCGCACAGTGCACTTTGCAAGTGAGTGCTGTCAGGGGTCATGTGCGAGAGCTATTGAGTGTGCTGCAAGCGCGCTATGAAATAACAGCATGCAGTAGCCATTGTCACTTGCATTCCGCACTCGTGCAAACGGACAGTATTACGACCTTTATTATCTACAATAAGATTTGGCTGCGAGATTTGATAAACTTGTCAGCCATCGTGCTTCAGCTGGCCATTGAACACCACAGGTTGTGTTCTTGCTTGCAGCCAAGGTGTACAAGGAATTGTTTAAGAGCGCTGGTGGTGCGGTGCTGGTGGATCCCTCTGGCATTGAGTGGCGCTGCGTGGTGCACAGCGAGGCTCGCAACGACCTGCGGCCCCAATACACGCTGAGGGCAAGTGTTGTGCATGGCGCAAGTGGATCGCACGTGCTTGTTGTTTGCCCAGGAGGTGTACTCGCAGTATGAGTGAGCAAGCTTAGGAAGTACTAGGTAGTTTTGGGCAACACTCCACGTGACATGCATGCTTCCGTTTGTGTGTAGGGTGCTTTTTCAGAGCTGTGGGAGGCGCTGGGCATCTCGTCTGGTGATACGCTATTTTTTAAATATGACCCACTAACAGGCCGCATAGAGCTAAATCGCTATGCTGCTAGCATTGCAGCCAAGCCAGAAGAGGTGGGCTGTGGTGAATGGGGGAGCATATGCTCGGTGCAGTGTACTGCTTGTGCTCTGTCATCGCTGCTTCTTAGATTTCTGCAGACTTTAGTGAGTAGAGTTGCTGCTTCTGAAAGTTTGTGTCATCACAGGTGGCGCAGGGCTTGGAATCTGACCTGTCAGACCCCTCTGCAACGCTGGAGGGCTTTGCTGGGCGAGGGCAGCGGGTGGCGCGTCAAGAGGCCTCCTCAGAACAAACGCGTGGCCAGAGCCAGCAGGGCTCACACCCCAACCGCTGGATGGAGCTGACCGATGGCTGGAATATCAAAACTGTCTACAAATCCACCATGGCGCACCAGCAGTGCCCCATTGCAGGTGGCATTGTGGGATTCTGTCTGCCAGCATTGTAAAACTATTTGAGTATGCAGCCAACTTGGGACCACCTTCTGTAAAGCCACGAATGGTAATGGAACTTCATTCATAGCCCGTGATATCCATCAAATGAACAAACTCCCTCCTGCTGTGCAGGCTGGCTTTTCAAGAAGCTGTACGGCCGGCCGCCAGGCGAGACCGATAAGGCTGCAGTGTATGATCCTGACCAAGATGCCGAGTATCTCTTCGATGTCAGCTTCATAGGGGCAGGTAATTGAGGCGAACAACCTCGAGGAATGCATGCAGCCACTGATTGGCACACAAGCGAAACCATGTGCAGCTTTGGAAATGCCCTGGGTTGAATAGAGGGTTTATGGCTGTATATTGCTGCAAAGTATGTTGCGCTGACGTTGCATTTGGAAGCTGAACGCCACAACCAATGCAGCCAACGTGCATTACATCACTGGCAAGGTTTTTGGCGGCTGGGTGCGCGAGACAGGACTGCAGGCGGGAGAGCAGATCCGTTTGAAGAAGGATGGCAGTCGTGTGCTGATCCAGCGCGTGCCATCTGACAGGAAGGCAAGTCACGTTGCAGCCCGTACTGACAAGTGCATGGCAAAAGCAGATGTTGTCATTAAACTGCAACACAAGCACAGGCCCTGTATGTAGGATGCATCCCTTCCTGGGTGCCATGCACATCAACGGTCATCAACAGTCGTCACCGGGCTGTTTCTGCTTCCACAGGTGCGGGTGGAATTCACCACCAAGGTGGCCTCCCGCTCAGCATCTCTGGTGAACACAACTGAGGAGGCAGCTGTGGGTGGGGCCCATGCATCAAGCGGCTTGGAGTTGGCCTCGCCACCCACAGCTGAGGCACTTGAGGCCCTGGATGCTTTGGTAGCAGCAGCTGGCTACGCTGGCACACATGGCACCCCTGCCATTCAGGCAGCACTGGCAGGCACCAGCAGCGGGGCCGCTGGAGCAGCGGCAGCAGCAGCTGCAGCAGGTCTGCCCTTTTCGAGCGATGTAGCACAGCCCGGCTTCTCCGTTCAGGCGCTTCGTGGAGTTGTCCCCAAGCGCCGCCGCAAGGCACAGGCAGAGGTTAGTGACGTGGCTGAGCTGCTGCTGCAGCAGCAGGAGCAGCAGCTGTTTTTGGGTCGCCGTCAAAGTGCAGTCACAGGTACCTGGCAACCCCATGGCACCTGGCAGCAGGCCGCTACAACCGCACCATCAGTTTCGCTGGCGGACTGGAAACCTTCAGAAGTACACGTACAGATGTATGAAGCCATCAACCAGGTCCTAAGCGGCCACCAGTGGACAGCGGAGGAACAGGCCACCCTGCAGCGGTTCAGGCGAGTTGGCAGCACGTGTCACCAGATACTGCCCATACTCTCAGGCAAATGTACTAGCTATGAAAGCCATGCCATCACCTATCTGTAGAATGCCTTGTTGCTTTTGCGTTTTGCATCAGCGGCCTCCTGCACAGTGCTTACGCTATGCGAAAGCCGCCTGTATGAGTGCTCCCATGCGCAATTGCACCTGCTGGGCTGTGCAATTTGCTTGTTTTCATCTGCTATTCAATGTTTTAGCCATTGTTTAGCCCAAATCATATGCTGCCTTGCAGGGCCAAGTACGCCTGGCTGGATGGATGTGGACGCGAAGTGGTGTTCCTAACAACTAGCCAGCTAAAAACAGACAGGGCAGCACTGCTCAACTTCGTGGTGGAGGTGGGCAAGGGCATCCTGGTGCAGATGGAAGAATCGCTGCATCCAACTGCACATGCTTTATCAGTTGCTGCCCCACCTGCTGACCCGATTGGCGGCGGCAGCACAAGCCCCTTTGGGGCGCTTCCTGCAACCTGCCCTGCACCTCAGCCCGGCCAGCAATTGTCAACCGACCTGAGCATCACTGCCACAGCAACAGATGCACCTGCACTGCCGCTGCCCTTAGAGGCACACCTGGGTCTTGAGGCTGCAGCATCCTTCAACCTGGATGTGCTGATACGCACTGACAGGGAGGCTCAGAAGACCCCCAACCCGCAGGTCGCCTTGGGGCCAGCTTCCTGAGCTGAGCTGGGTGTAGCTGGCCTCACCCGCTGGCTACATGGGCATGGGTTTGCACCTGTTCAATGCCTCGACATGCCCCTCTTGCAATATTTGCACTGCATCCTTTGCAATCCTCAATGAACCAGTGCCTACAATATGTTGCAACTGAAGTGCACTTCTATTTATGTCCCGCCATGGGTGCTCTGTGTATTAGCTGCGAACCAAACCTTGCCATGTACGGCACTGCATTCCTCCTTTGTCACAATGATGCCACGGAAAAGGTATATAGCAGGGTGGCTACAAATTTTGAGTTATGCACTGCAACATGTGAATGTCGGAAGGTGCAAGGACTGAGACGTTTGGAATCTACACATTGTCAACCTCTGTCAGGGGCGTGCCACCTGCTAAGTGAGCATCTTCCCATAGCTTGTTCAGAGGCAGACTTCCACGCTGACAACGAGCCACTACTGCCGCGGCGTGCTCCCGAAGCTGCTGCTGGATGTCGTCAATTGACTGTGTGGCATCAATAACGCGCCAGCTGCTGCTCCGCATGGCCTGAAATTGCTCCGACACCTTTCGCTGCAAATACATGTGTGTGCATGTGTTTTTTGTGGGTGGGTGGGGGGGGGAGGGGGACGGGGGGCATGCACACGGCTACCAATGGTAGTGGTGTTGGTGGTTCGGGTACTGTGGAGCTGAGGGATGGGAAAGAGATTAAACATGCCTGAGTAGGGCATTCACGGTGCTATTGGTGTGAAGCTGTCAAAACAATGGCATCAACATGTGCCTGAGGAGAAGCAAAGATGAGGCGAGGGCCAGATGCAGGCTAGCCTTCTGTGTGGTGCCCAGCCATCACACCTGGAAGTCAGCCTTTTCATAACGCTCCTCGCCATAGCCTCCACGTGCTGCTGCTTGCTCGGCGGAGAGGCTGAGGAAAAAAACGGCGTCAGGGGCCGGCAGGCCGGCATCAGGGAACATGCACCATGTGCGGTCCAGGCTAGGCAAGCCCTTGGCGGCAGTGAAGGCCACGCCGCTGTAGGCGTAGCGGTCAACCACCAATGTGGTGCCCGCCTGCAGCTTGCGGAGCAGCTCCTCTCTACAAACACACTGGGTTCAAAGACTGTTTTGAATTGGCGAGATGCCGGCATCAACTGAAAACCTCACTTCATTCTTGAGCCCGGAAACCCACTCGCCCAACAAATCTCACCTCTTCTCCCAGCGGTTTGCTGAGAACAGGAGGTGCACAGCTGCATCATCGATCTCGCTCTGACTTGTGAGGTAGGAGTTGATCATTTTGCCGATAGCAGTGGTGCGGTCGGGGAAGCGCCACATCTCCGCCGCCGCTCCCTGCGCCTTAAGGTGCTGCACGAGCATCTGGCACTGCGTGCTCTTGCCCGCTCGATCCGCCCCCTCAAACACAATAAAGGCGCCCCGAGGCTGCAGGGACGCCATGGGACAGCTGTATGCCTTGAGAGGGTTCAGATGACGTCTGGCGGAGTGGATACAGTGGGTCAACTTGCCTACATACCCAGAAGAAAGACGCATACGTGATGCACTGGCCAGGAGATTGAACGAACCTGGAGCGAGCTGTGATCTTATTTTCAAGAGCCAGCGCGTCCAGCTGGCATGGTTCGCCTGAGTGCAGCCCTGTTGCCCTCCTCACCTGCATGCATTCCGGGTCGATTAGTCCGCAGTATGCAGGCATCAGTCGCGACCCCCGAGGCAGTGTCATCGGCTGCACGCTGGCATGCCGGCATCTACGCCCAGGCTGCGTCCTTGCGGCCTGTGCTACTTCAACACCTTGGGCAGCGTGCTGTGAGGTGCCGGGCGGTCACCCCGGCGCAAAATGTCAAGGTAAGAATATGCAAGCCGCAATCAACAACCCAGACTGACCACGCTTTGCGAATGCACACGATAGCAATTCGCTAGAATGTTTTGATAGCGCGGTGTCCTCTCCCCACCTCCAGGCGGGCTTCAACGGCGCCGCCGCTGCTGCCGCGCCGATTGAGCTGTCTGAGCTCACAGCTGTGGGGCCCCTGGATGGGTGAGTGCATGCAATTGGTGAGTGCAGACATGCTAAGGTGGTGCATGGGTGCACACTTGTTGCTGAGACAAGGAATTGCATCACCCACATCGAGCCTGAATATGATGTGGCCGTTCTGCCGTCGTGTGCAGGCGGTATGCCAGCAAGGTGGCAGGCTTGCGCCGCACTTTCTCTGAGTACGGGCTCATCCGCTTCCGCGTGCTGGTGGAATGCCGGTGGCTGCAGAAGTTGAGCCAGCTGGAGGGCGTTAGGTCAGGGCTGCCCCTTGCCCCCTGCCTGTATCAGCGCTTCTGTGTCGTATGCTTTTGTTCCGGTGGAGCAAGGGGTCATCCCTCACTCTTGAACAAATGAGGCCAAAGTGGCATGAGCTGGCTGCCAGCCTCCCTAGTTTGCGTCCACTGTCCCCACATTCTGTTGCCGCAGCGAGGTTCCGCCCCTTGGCCCTGCCGCCACTGCGCTGCTGGAGGAACTGGCCAGTGGGTTCAGGGTGGCTGATGCGCAGGAGGTGAAGGAGGTTGAGCGCACCACCAACCACGACGTTAAGGCCATTGAGTATGTGCTTAAGCGTCGGTTCCAAGCAGACCCAGAGCTAGCCAAAGTGGGTGGTTAGGTGGCAGCTGCTGCCAACGTTTGGG
The DNA here is from genome assembly GCA_019693395.1 of Ettlia oleoabundans. NCBI lineage: Eukaryota > Viridiplantae > Chlorophyta > Chlorophyceae > Chlamydomonadales > Ettlia > Ettlia oleoabundans. The sequence goes on along the minus strand of JAAMXP010002236.1, from coordinate 39,696 downwards.
AACATGTTAGTGGAAATTGTACGTGTAGCGGTGTGTACTGTATTGACGTGATAAGACTGAACACTGGTTCCATGTGGCCAGTGATGGCGATTGCGGCCAGCAGTGTCTGGAGCTCCGCTGCCACTGCACCTCCTCCCACACCGCGTGCAGGTGCTTGAGTTTACGCACTTTGCCTGCACCTCCGAGGACATCAACAATCTCAGCCACGCGCTGATGCTGCGAGAGGCGCTGCAAGCGGAGCTGCTGCCGGCCATGGACAGGGTCGTCAGCGAGATCACCAGGTGGGCCGGCCCTGCTCGGTGTGGTGAGGGTGAGCTGGGGCGTTACATTGTGGGGCATGATGCGCAAGCAAGCAACACTAATATAAGCTGTGCCTGCTGGCAAACTTTACATGCATGTGGCCTTTTATGTTTCCGTCACATATGTGGCTTTAAGCAACCATGCACCGCATAAATTTTGTCAAACGCACGGGTCCGTGATGGCACTAATTCTCTCAGACAAACTTAAATATACCCTGACAAGAGGCCAGAAGGCCTTCTGAAGCCAACACTAGTGCTGAGCCCCAAGGCATCATCCGTGCTTCGCCGCCATGTTGCCCCATCATGCATTCTGCACACCCTTGTGTGCCATGTGCCTGTTGAACACTTTGCTGTGCCTATTTATCCGCAAACCAGCAAGACAAGTCATTTCAACAATGTTCGACGCCCTTTCTGTTGAATCCCTTCTTCATCGCCCCAATGCAGGTTGGCTGAGGAGTATGCTGAGGTGCCGATGCTTTCGCGAACGCATGGCCAGACCGCCTCTCCCACCACCATGGGCAAGGAGATGGCCATTTTTGCCTATCGCCTGGCCCGCCAGCGCAAGCAGGTGGGAATTAGCGGGCATAGCCTCTAAGACAGCTATGCTTGGCTTTTTAGAAAGTAAGAAGCAAAGGGTTGAAGGCAAACAGGGGTGCAACAGACAGGACAGTTGCAAGCATCTGCATTCAAGCTGGGAGGCGGCACCAATGTTGGTGGTACAACACGTCGGCCTGAATTAATCGTCGCATACCCATGTTTGCAGTTGTCCTCCGTGCCGCTGTTTGGCAAGATGGCAGGTGCAGTTGGAAACTACAATGCCCACATGAGCGCCTACCCCGATGTGGACTGGGAGGCAGTGGCGCGGGAGTTTGTGATGTCTCTGGGGCTGGACTGGAACCCCTACGTCACGCAGATTGAGCCACACGATTACATTGCAGGTGAGTGAGTGGTTTTGTGAGGCTTGGATTGTGGAGGGGGCCGTGCGTCAGAGTTTGCTGCCCAGTTGCGAGCTTGGTAGGAACAGCATTCTCCCCAGGCATCCCTGCTGTGTGGCACATTTTCGGCTGGGCATATGGCATGTTATGCACGGTGCAATGCCCACCAACAAGCACCAAGTGTTCAAGGCCATATGCGCTACTGGCCCTGCCTTGTGCACTGTTCGCGGCTTTCCTCTGCAGAGTTGTTTGACTGTGTCGTGCGCTTCAACAACATCCTCCTTGACTTTGACCGGGATGTGTGGTCGTACATCAGGTGCGCAGTCTGCGCGTAGTTGCCTTCCAGGACGGCAACCCAGCACAGATGTCAACACAGACGAGCGACCAATCAACACTTCAGCGCTAGAGCGAAAGCAGCGAGGGGTGGTGGCCGTGCCGTCGACTATAAACATGGATAGGAGGGATTTTGGGCTGAGCGGCTTCGACGGTTTGTCTTATTATCAAAAGGGCCGACTGTTTGCTAGCTCCTAGCACGACTTCTCACCCGAACCCCTCATGCAGCCTGGGCTACTTCAAGCAGCGCACAATCGCCGGCGAGGTTGGCTCGTCAACCATGCCACACAAGGTGGGCAGGGGGCAGTGCACGAGGTATAACAAGGTTACAGCGGCATGGTTGCAGCGGCCCCTGGCGCCGCCCCTCATGTCCTCGTCTTGCCAAGGACCACCCTGACCAGAACATCCTGTCACCTGAACATTGTGACAACATACCCATGTTTCTCTACTGCCCCCTCCATGGCCGGCACCCAAGGTGAACCCCATTGACTTTGAGAATAGCGAGGGCAACCTGGGCATCGCCAATGCCACCATGGGACACCTGGCTGCCAAGCTGCCCATCTCACGCTGGCAGCGAGACCTCACAGGTGCGTGGGCATGTAGTGGCCTGGCTTTCCCTCTGGCTGGATGATCGGCTGGGACGGGAAGGCCAGGCATGCCAGCCGCCGCTTACATTACGGCCCACTCTGCACCTGTCCCAATTTTTCATCTGAACTAGCTCTTGATTGCTGTCTGATTGGCCTATACCCACCCGTCGTTAACCCTCCCTTGCCTTTTGTCCTTGCGTTTTTACTCTTTGCCACCCAACACATGCTTGCATGTACACACGCATACGATCCTCATTCCTTGCTGCCTGGCTGCAGATTCCACGGTTCTTCGCAATCTGGGCGTGGGTATGGGCCACTCTATCTTGGCATACCAGTCCACGCTGCGGGGAATCAGTAAGCTGCAGCTAGATGCTGCCCGCCTGGCTGCTGACCTAGACTCATCCTGGGAAGTGTTGGCGGAGCCCATACAGACTGTCATGCGCAGGTGGGTGAAACATTTGGAAGAGGCGGTGCTGATTTTTCTGCTTAGGGTTCAGGGGATGCCAGCAGCATGGCAGACTACGCCAGTTTTAGCTAACTGCAGGCTGCGTGGATGGTGAAATTGACTCTGCACCCACGGGCCTGTTGACAGGCCTGCGGCCCAATGCCCGCACCAACTGTCAGGTAGTACTCAAGTGTGGCTCTCGCCGATGTATGTGCAGATATGCGGTGCCCGAACCATATGAGAAGCTCAAGGCCTTCACTCGTGGCCAGGAAGTCACCCAGGCCAGCATGCAGGTGGAAAGGGCGCCAACAGTTGACGTAGCAACCTGCTTGCTTTATCAATTAGGCGCTGCGTGTGCTGCCAATATAGTAGTGTCTGTTTTAGCAACTGCTCTCTTAACTAGCCCGACTCAGAGCACTGTTCACCCTTCTGATGCCGATCTTCCCATCTCTCTGTGCAGGAGTTTGTGAGCGGCATCGACGGCCTGCCTGATAGCGCCAAGGCGGAGCTGCTGCAGCTGACGCCCGCCACATACATTGGCAACGCCGTGCAACAGGCCAGGATTATCCGGCAACACCTGGCTGCACTCTGACTGCCCTCCCTTTGATCAAACCACTGCTGTCGCCTCCTGCTGACCCTGTGGGAGGGCCCTGACATTTCTTGCATGCCAGGTTTGTATTGTTTGCATTATGTCCCTCTTCACGCCGTCTCTGTTGCATGGGTTGTTCGGCGCCTGCCGGTGTTTGCTCCATTCCCTGCTGCTCACAGCAATGCAAATGGTATTTCCTAATGCATTTGGTGTGTTTCAACATATATAGTTAGGCTGCAAGATTGACCTGCCAAACACCAGCGCGGAGCAAAGGAAAAGCCGAGCGTAACAGAGCAAAGCATAACCATGTATATTCAATGACTTCATGTTCAAGGCATGCCGATCCTGGGTGGCACCCCAAAGCAACAGCCACCCGACGGGTTCCAGTGCCGCCAATAATGTGCATGCGGTGCTGCCTCAAGCAAGAGGCAGTGCCTTCTGCAGCGCCAGCAAGTCCTGGTTGTCTACTGCTGACAGCAAGTCTGGGCGCGCTGCGCAGGTCAGAGAGGTGCGCAGGTAGTTCCAGACGGCAGTTGCGTTGGCATTGAGAGCTAAGGCACGTACGTAATAGCGAGAGCTGCCATCATAGTCAGCCAGGTTGGCCAGCTGCAAAATATACATCACAGGCATACCATAAGTGCCGAGATGGTGGGGACATTCCACCAGCAGCAGAACTGGGTGTGGGCCATGAATGCAAGCGGGAAGCACGGCAAGTAAGCGAGCCTGGCACACTCAGCGCGACATGGCATGGCTTGGCACTGAGCTGTGGGTCCCTGCCAAACAGTGCAGCGCAGGACGGGGCAGGTCAGGTCAGGCAGCTCACCGATATGCCCATGTTGGTCCACGCCCGCATGTAGTTGGGCTTCAGGTCTAGCGCCTTCAAAAACAGGGAGCTGGCAGTGGACGTAAGCCCTTGCATCAACCAGCCAGCCAACCGGCCCAGTGCATATAGACAACAGTCGAACAGCCTCATGAGATGTTGTTGTAGGCAGTGGTACAAAGCTGGATATAGGGAGAAGCCCAGGCATGATGCGGCGTCAAGCGCAGTATGGCTCTGGTGGTGGGGGTGGTTGAGAACGCCTGCGGCGCCAGCCTGGCCTTTTTACCTTTTGGTAAGCGCTGATGGCCTCTGAGCTGCGAGAGGAGTTGGCCAGCGTGGCTCCCAGCTTGTTCCACAGGGAATAATCCTGGGGGCTCAACTTCAAGGCCTCCCTGGGGGCACAAAAGGGGTGCGATCCCATAGGGTTTGATTATGCACGGTGGCGGGGCTGCCAGTCAAGTAGGGAGTTCTGCCCAGCAAATCATGCAAGAGATATGACTGCAACAAGGAAGCCTGAGTGCAGCCCAACGGAAGCAACCTTATGGCCAACCTGGCTACGGGGGCAAGGTATCCCCAATGGCATGATTGTTACATGTCGCCGCTGCAGCCTCACCTAAAGGCTAAGACAGCTTGATTGTACTGCCTAGACAGGTTGTACACCACCCCCAGCGCAGCATACACATCGCTATCCCCGGGGGATGCCCGCGCCGCCGCTTCAAACAGCGCTGCCTGCAGGCACATGCATGCCGAGAATGTTGGTGAGCGAAGTGATGCGCTCCAGTATGACTCGCAGCCGAAAAAAAACGGTGTTGAGAATGCTGCGTGCACAATACAGCAACCAGTTTATTAAGCAGTTCATGCCACGCATAATATGAGGCGATTCCAAGCAGCCTAGCGCCCAACGCCCCGTTCCTTGCCTGAAACCGGTTTTTCAGGTCTGACTTACCACATAGGCCGCCGCCTGGCTGGAATCCTCTACAGGAGGCACCGCAGCTGCCGCCTCTGCATGCTTCGAGTGCCTCAGCACCCACTGCCGCAGGTAGTTAAGCGCCTCCCCCTGCTCCAACTCGTTTGTGTGGCTGACACCCAGCGACAGCAGCACATCCAGGTTGGACGGGTCAGCAGCCAAAGCTCTGTGTCAGTTGCAATTGGGGGGCAGGTGGCAGTGATAAATATGCAGATTAGGATTGGGAGGCGTTGGTGGCATAGGATGCCACGGAAAATTATTATGGCTGCGAACAAGTCGCGGTCGGCAGTGAGCCAGTAACTGACATAGAACTGGGCTTCAGAAGCCTGCTCTAGCATTCTTGCCCTTCTGCACCCCTCACTCACAGACACACCCTGCTTTATGCACCTGTTCATGGCTGCAATGGCCTGCTGGTCATCATCATTCTCAGCCTGCACCGTGCCCAGCAGGCGCCAGGCCTCGGCGTTGCCAGGGTTGCGCTGACACTCAGCCTCTAATGCTAGAACCGCCTCTG
>JAAMXP010002236.1:0-32764 GCA_019693395.1 Ettlia oleoabundans | reverse complement strand
CGGCGGCGGCGGCTTGTGGCCACGTGCCCATCTAACCAAACCACAACCGGCTCCTCAAGTCTCACAACAAAACGCAGTCACACCCTACCTGGTTGTCCTCCATGATTAGCTCGCCGCGGCTCATCTTGCTTATGAACTGCAGGAACTTGCTGTTCTGAATCTTGGGGTTGTTGCTGGCTGCACCAATGCGACAGTGCATCAGGCAAGCGATGAGGCATGGGGAAGAAGACAGCGTTTCAGGAGGCTCCAGCGCCTTTGCCTTGAAACAGAACCAGGCCAACCCCTAAAGCAGCGACCACCCAACAGCCCTCACCGCTGCCTGCCATCCCTACTGTACCTGCCAGAGTTTCTGCCAGCTTCTTTGTTTGTTCCAGTGCATCCCCTGCTGCTTGCTGCCGCATGGCGCTGCCAGCCCCCGCCATGTCACGAAACTCGTTCACCCAACTTGTGCTGTCTGCCTCTGCCTCCCCTCCTGCTGCAAACTCCTTTGCCCACCCCGCTGGCTGCAGCTGCTGCTGCTCATACTCTGATGCCCAAGCGGCGGCGCTGCTGCTAGGCCCCTGCTGGCCTAGGCGTAGCCTCTCAAACTCCTGCTCCCACTGCTGCTGCTGTGCATGCTGCGCCACCATGACCGCCGAAGCCGCGTGCTCGCTAGCTGCAGAGGGCTCTGCCAGGCGTGGGCCAGCTGCATTGAAAATGTGGTCCCAATCTGCCATTTGATCGAGGCCACTTGCTGGCAGCTCCCTGGTGTTGATGTTAAGGGAGGCGAGCAGGCGCTCCACTTGCTCGTCTGCGAATGCAGCGCCCTGCTCCGCAAACAGCTGGCGAGCCATGATGGTGCTGCGGTCACGCACGCGCAGTTGGTCTGGCACACTGAGTGCTAAGCCTGCTGGGGATACCGCAGGCGGCACCCTAAAAGGTGCACAGGCCTTGCTGCTATCCAGGAAGGCCTACAGGCACGCAGCAGGGCATGACACTATGTACCCTCCTGCGCCTGTTGTCAGGCCAGCAGCGCATTGCGCTTTCCTGACTAACGGTGAAAAGGCAGAGAATGACTGCATTACTGCGGCACACAGGGCAGCAACGCACCTGGAAGAGGGGTGCTGCGGCAGCCCGCCCCTCCACCGGCAAAGGCAGCATTGAGCCGCCCGGCACGGATCGCAATGGCTGCTGTGCATAGATGGTGTCAAAATCTGCATGTTCTACAGGGTGGAGGCCGGCCTGTGGCGGCAGACCCTGTAAAAATGCATCCACATCTGCCTGTGCTGCTGTGAGGGGCGTCAAGCCGGGCACCGGTGGAAGCTCGCTGTGCAGCGCCGCCTCTGCCGCCTGGGCCGCCGTGGGCGGGCGAAAGGGGACAGTCACCGATGGTCCTGCCGCATGAATTCCAGGTAGCTGAAGAGAGGGGCAGGAGTGAGGGCAACAGTTCGGCAGCGGTGCGGAAAGCACCGTGGCGAGTGTGCGTGCTCGTGCCGCAGCGGCGGACCCAACGCCATACAGCACTCTTCTGCACAGCCCTGATGCGTCGAGGGTGGCTTACTTCCTGCAGTTGAGCCTGCTGCTTTGTCCGCCTGCCCAGCAGGGTGTCGGCAAAGCTGGCCGCGGCGTTGCTGGGACCCGCCCCTTCGCCAGCAGAACAACCATCCGCCCCTGTCACCAGATCCCGAAGTCCCGACATTTTGCACTGGCCTTAACGGCGTTGAAACAATGGCGGTAGAAGGGAGAGAGAAGAACTTGGCTGACCTGGCCACCTTGGTACCCCAGCTAGGCCCAGATAGGCGCGCATGTGGCGCGCAAACAGATGCATGTATGACATAGTCAGACAAACGCAAATGTCACTAGTCAAAAGCAGTAGCGAAAGGTCATTGCCAGCCTGTGGACAAGCACACTTCGGCTTTGCTCCCGAAGGGCCCCCGGGCGAGGCCTGCTCCGCCTGATCCGGCAGAGACTGTGACACACCTTGGCTGCAATGGCGGGCAGCAGACAGCACTTATTTTGGTGGCCGGCGGTCTCGCCCTTGCTGTTATTCTTGAGCGCAGTCTGGGGGCGCAGGGTCGAGCTCGACGGTACCACCGTGGTTTTACCTAGCCCCAACACGCTGAGGCTGCCGCCTTCAAGAAACGACACTGCGGTGGCTTATGGTGCGCCGTCCTACTGGCCCGGCCCAGTGCTGCTTATGTGCCTGCGCCCACGTGCACACACCTCGCTGTAGCCCCGTCAGGTTGCCAAGGATAGTGAGAATCCCACAGCTAGGTCACTGCTCTCCCACCGCCATGCCTTGCGCACAGGCGACAGCACCCGGATCCAGCTGCGGCTTTGCGAGTGCGAGCGGGCCACTGGCGCGCCCAGCGGGCTGAGCTGCGACAAGGAGGGCTGGTTCATCAGCAGCTGGGAGCGACAGGGTCAATGGGTAGTGGGCGGCGGCTACGTGCCCCTCTCCCATGCCATCTGCTGCCGCCCGTGCTTGCCCGATGAGCTTCCCCCTGATCCTAGCGGCCGCATCCCTAGCAGCGAGGTGCCTGTAGGAATCATTTCTTTGGGGTGCCACGCCTCCACCGATCGCTCATTAAGCACGCGATGTGAGACAAGCGCTGGCAGCTTTGTTTCGGGCTACAGTTCGGCGGTCAAAGTCTTTACCACGCCAGGTGGGTGCCAAGTGGTGGCGTTGGTGCAAGCGGGAATTGCGATGAAGAGGAGTGTTGGGAAGGTATGCGCAGCAGCAACTAGTTAAACACGCACAAATGGATCATAAATTAATGATAGGGCAGGCTGGGGGCACATTGTAGGCAGTGCAGCGGCGAAATTGATGAGCTACCATAATCCCGCGACATCTCTCATGGTGGGGATATGCAGCCTGGTCCCTCATCCCAGTGTTTCTCAATCCCTTTGTGCCGCTCACCTCCTGCTGCAGATACATTTTATCCAATAAATACAGTGCAATGCTGCACCCCTGCTCTGCTGCTCAGTAGTGGTGATGTGTGGGAGCTGGAGCGCTGCGGCTGCCACGACAGCCCCGATCCCGACTTCCCGATCAATTGTGGCGGCACAAACACAGACGAGTTGCTTCTAGGTTATGTGTTCTCCAGGTGAGGGTCACAAAGTTGAAGGTGCGAGTCTACATTACAGGGGAAGCGGGATGGCCACGGGAGGGCATGAGGCCGCCGGTTTGGGCATAACGCCTTGCCCACGTGCAGATTGGCCGGTAAATGTAATGGATGGAAGGAAGCCACGGCATCAGTGCACCTCATCCGCTGCAGCTGACAGCATGTTGCGTTGGTGTTGACAGTTTCAGATCCTACTGCACGCTCTGCAGGCTGTCGCCCCTGGGCCATGTGGTGCCAGTGGGCCCCGCGCAGTGCTGCAATGTTTGCTTATCTGGCACTGTGCACCCCATGAGTGAGTGCGATGACCTCAACGCGTGTTCAAACCATGGCGTATGCAACCTACATAACTGCCAATGTTTTGAAGGCTGGGCAGGCGCTGATTGCGGACAGGTGTGCGGGAAGGCGCAGCGGCATTGTGTGTAGGCCAGAAATGCTTACCCTAAAAGCTTAAATTTGGTGCTGATTGCTGAATCCTGGCGGCGATCGGTGTTTATCACTGGTCTCGAAGTGTCAATGGTTCCAACCAATTTGCCACCACAAGTTGTTTGACATGCATGTTTCCGCCGCTGGTGCCCCCCATGCCGCAGCCGGCCCGCAACAGTAAGGGCATCCCACCCTGGGCCATCGCTCTAATTGTGCTAAGCTCAAGCGCATTGGCCGGCATCTTCATCATCGTCGCTGGCTATGCGCTGCAGGCACTGGGGTTGGCCCCAAACACACCCGGTACGCCTGCCGATTGCCTGTCCACACATCCCCTTACCTTTGTGAATTCGCAAACAATAAACAACAAGAAAACATCACAAGTTCAACCATGTCTTCATGCATGATTTTGGAAGTGCTGGCCGTGCACGCGGTGTGTGTTTACCTTGGCTGCCTGCCTACGCATGCATGTGCAGCAGGCAGCGAGGATGACAATGGCGATGAGCGGCAGCCACTGCTGATTCGGCTAGATGCCGACGATGCTGGAAGTGTGGGATCCTCAGACACCACAGGCAAGGCGGCGCAAATCGGCTAGCGCGGGGCTGTGCTGCATTGGCAAAACTGGTACCATTAAGGCTCACGATTGGATGGGCTGCGTCAAAGCTCCAATAGTGTGGGCCACCGTCCAGGACTCGGTGCAAGTGTTGCTTAGAAGCCAATATGCATGTTGCCACAAGTTTTGTGCAGACTGCGAGGATGAGGCGGAGGCGGACGAGGTGGAGCGGCGCGTGACACGAGCTATACAGCGGCTGGAAACTGCAGTGGCAGAGGCGGAGGGTCAGCAGCCAGGTGCAGCGCCAGCCCGCGGAGCCCCTGCTGAGGCTGGTGCGGCAGTTGGTGAAACATTGGAGGAGGCAGGGGAGGCTGGCAGCGGGCATGACAGGCATAACTCCCCAGTTATATCAACAGCACAGCAGCATGTGAGAGCGGCGGGGAGCGATGCAGAGATGGGTTCGCCGCCGTCACCGCCACCGCCAGCAGCGGAGGACTCAGCTGCTGTTGCCGCTCCATGTGGGAACGACATTGCGGAGCCGCAAAAGCAGCAGTACCCCAGGCTTACACCCGAAGGGCCACTTGCCATGGTTGACTGCACTGTGTGCATGTGCAGGCCAGTGCAGGTGGTGGTTGTACCGTGTGGCCACGTGTGCATGTGTAGGCGCTGCTCCCGCCGGCTCAAGCGCTGCCCCATGTGTAGGAAAGAAATAGCTCGGCGGCAGCGCCTGTTCGTGTAGGTCCTGCGCGCAGTTAGCCCTGAGCTTCCACGCATGCACATGTACCCATGCTTTTGCCTCGCCTGCCATGCTGACATCTCCTGCTTGCCACGCTTTCATGCTGTATCAATACTTGCAGCTGCCTCGCAAGACACCTCCCCTTGCAGTGCAATGCAATGCTTGTAGTTCTCATACTTACATGTAGCTTTCACATTAGGTTTGTAACATTTTTGCTATGTTGTACCCAGGTGGATTGCACATGCCGAATTGCCGTGCATCTCCCACTTAAAAACAGTTCCAGCAGGTCAGTTTCGGGGGAGGGTGTTGTCATGACACATTGACTGAGTGTTTTGAGGAGAAGTTGTTGCACGAGATTGAGCGCTCTCAGGTGTGCTGAGCACGGTGCATGTGCATCGTCACAGATTGTCGCCTCGAGTTGCACGGGTGGGTTTGAGTGTGGCATGCTATTGGATCCCCCCCGGCATTTTGCGTGGTTTCGGCAGGCATCCTTGCATGTCCTTCTGCATCAGTTCCCCGGTGAGCGTCCCAAAATGTGTCACCTAAAGTCGAAGCACTTTGGTGTGGCTGTCCACCTATTGCGCTGCGCACAACTCTTCAGAAAATTTTGCAACAGGGGCAGGTCAAGTCTGGCCCGGACTGACGCTTTAGTGCCGAGTCCACTGTCTCGAAAAAGGTTGAAGCGTGCCGCTTTGTCTTGGCTTGCATGGCAGGCAGCTGATCACAGGTAGAGGAGAAGCGGATTAGCAGCCCTTCTGCTCTGCAAGCCGGGCCGCGGCCGCAGGCGCACATGGCTCCGCCGTTCAGAGTGGAGGCTGTGCTGCCGGCACCAGCCCACACCTACTTTTTGGAAAAAGACTCTGCCGCGTTCAGGAGCCTACTAAGCAAGGTATGTGCAGGCGCTTCCGCTGCCGGCTGGTGATGTCAACATCACCACCCACCATTCAATAGGTGCAAAGTGTGCCATATGTGCCCTCTGGTTCAGGTGCTGAAGATTGGCCAGCTGGAGTTCAAAGAACTGTGAGTGAAGCTAAGTCTGAACAGGAACGGGGGCCCTTTTCTCCTCTCCTGCGGCCAAACCACTAAGTTACGCAAGATGTTGCTGGCTCTTCCATCCCAATTTACCTCAGTGCCCTGCTCACCCTGTCCATTGAGCAGATGGCGAGAGGGCACGTCTTCTTACGTGCGCATGATTACCAAGCCCGAGTTTGGCAGCTGGGTATGTGGCAGCGCCAGTGCTGGCTGCAGCTTGTTGCGGTTGCCGGCTGAAGTGGTGCATGCTTGTTCCTCGCCTGTTCCTTAATGGGTAAAACCCTGCCTACCCCTGCAGGTGCCCAAAGGAGTGGCCAACCAGCTAAACTCCAGCCAGCTGGAATTTCATGACATCATCGAGTGAGTGCAAGGCAGGCGTATCGAGGCTTGTTGCTTGCCATTGTTGCTGTGCTGTGTGCTGCCTACTGCTTTTGCTAGGCAAGGGCCTCGAACATTGCCAGGCTTGCTCCAATGTGTTTTGCGCAGGTACAACCCTGCACACATTGCATCGCCGCCCTACAAAATTTTTGTGCGCACCGAGAGCCCTTTCCTAGGGGACAAGCTTGATGTACGCATGACGCTCACCATAGAGGAGCTGGAGGGTGGGCAGAGCTGCAGACAGGTGGGTTGGGGTGCTCAAACAGTATTGAGCAGGCTCGGCGGGCATAGAAGTATGGGAACAAGCCATGGCACCACTCAGCAGGCATCGCAGCAAAAGCGTAAAGCGGTAGAACAAAGCTCATGTTGTTGCAGGTATTATGCGGTTTAATTGCACATGGCTGGGTCAATACTTCCAGTGCTGCCTTCTGGGCTGCAGGTGCTGGAGGGACACATCCGCGTGCGCATGTTTGGCTTGGGGCGCATCGTGGAGGGCATCGTCAAGGACAGCCTGCAGAATGTGAGCAAGAACGGACTGGCAGCAGGGGCCTCAGCCGGCATGGCAGTCGCTTGTTTGTGCATGATTGTGGTTTGGGGCACACACTGTGGGGGCCGGTCCTATTTGTTCAAATGCAGACATCCAGCGGCCAGATGCATCCAGCACGTCTTCTTGTAATGTACTTGCCGTTTTCAGACATACAAGAAGCTGCCTGAGATTGTGCGGCGGTGGCAACTGTTCCGCGAGGAGGCGCTGCGGTCGGGAGACGGGCGGCAGCTGCTGCTGGGGCGACCGCCAGTGGGGTGCGAGGTGCAGTGGATCCGGCAGGAAGTGGTTCAAATACTTAAGGTGCATACCAGGCTGGGGTTCTGCTGCCTCCTGCTGGGCTTCTTGCTGGCTGGTGGGGTGTTTGGCGGCAGCTTGCTGCTTGGGAGGGCCTTGGACGGGAATAGTAGCAACCCTCAAAAATGTAGGAAAGACTTTTGCATTGCCTGCTTCTGGCCTGCATTCTATTTCTGCGGTGCCCTCTAGTGGTATTCTTTGGCTTATACGTGTGTGACTTGGGTGCAGGAGGTGCTGCCGGCAGATGGCAGTGCCACCCCCATCAGCTCGCTATGTCCAGTCCCGGGGTCATCAGAGGCAAGCAACGACAACCCCGCTGACCGGCTGCGCCTGCATAAGTGGCACCAGCAGCAGCAGCAGCAGGGAGTAGGTGGGATGCAAGAGCCAGCAGAAAAGGCAGGGGCAGCAGTTGGTGAGCTGCAGGGTGCGGTGCAGCCCGGGGAGCGGCATCAAGAGCAGCAGCTGGCCGAGGTGGAGCCTGTGGGTGCAGCTGAGCTGCTGGGCACTGGGCGCCCCGGCATGCATGTGGCTCTCTCTGGCCCCAGTGCCACAGTCTATTACGATGCGCGGGAGTGTCTGCGAGGCGACGGGCCCTGCAGTGCTGTCAGCAGCCGGCTGGGTGACATGGCCGGCATGCCATCTGGCTCCAAGGCAGAGGGCAGTGCTCCTGCGGAAGAGCTTGAAGAGGCGGCTTCTTTGCTGGCGCGCAGCGCTCATCACAGGCGCGGGCTGAGCAGCTGCAGCGCCACCAGCACCGACACACCCACCACCGCTGAGGACGGGGCATCGGCACAGCAGCAGCCCATGTCCCGCCGCTACTGGCGCCGCTTCAATCGCGACTATGGGGAGTGGGAGAACTACTGGGACACGGTGGGGGTGGCAGAGGAGCAGGAGGAGGAGGAGGGTGGTCAGGCTGGAGGTGGCGGCGTAGTGGCCCGTGCTGTCCGAGCTGCAGAGGAGATGTTGCGCACTGGATACTACTCAACCTCCATCCTGGTGGCTCTGTTTCTCATGCGTGAGTGTGGGGAATGGCTTCAACTAGTGGGTGCTGTGAGTGTTGTTGCTGACTTTTGTGCTGGAGTAAGCCAGCACTGACGATTAACGTATGTTTGTAGTGTGCTCCAATCTACATGTCGCGCCTGTGGATCATGTAAGCTGCCGCAGGACAGCACCTGTTGCATTGGCATTCTGTCTGTAGCTGCACCACTGCTGTTCGCCGCTGCAAGTGCAGGCAATGGCTGGCTGCGTGTAGTACCGGACGCCAACGCTGACCCTCATGACGAAGGCACGCGGCAGCACTCAGGCCACCGCCATGCCCCACCACACCGCCATACCCACAGCACCTACAGCAGCGTGGTGCACCACAGCAGCAGTGGCGCAGAAGCCAGCAGCAGCCACCACGACGACGAGGCCAACGAAAAGCCAGTGTCTCCGGCTCGTGCTCAGTCGCTGTCCCGGGTAGCCGCCGAGGTTCAGAAGCGCCTGGTGTCAGGATCGCGGGCAGTAGCCAAGGCGCCTGTGCGTGCGGTGGTTGCAGCAGGCACTGGCCTGGCAGCAGCAGGCACCTCAATGCGGTATGTGGGCATGAGTTGGGGGGACCTGTTTGCACGGCCAGCTCGGGCCAAAAGCACAACTGACATCTGCGAGGGTGGCAGCATAGACAGTAGCACAGCCAGTCACGCAGCAAAAATTGCGCCGATGCAGCTTTCTGAGCAGGCACAGATGCCATCGTTGCATGCGGCAGCAGCAGGAGCACAGGCAGGCTACACCATGGGGCAAATGCAGCGGCAAGCAAAGGCTCTGTCTCTGGACGCTGCAGCAGCGGCGGAGGCCCAGCGTATTGCTGCAGCAGCCATAGACGCGCATGTGACTGTGCACCAGCGGCAGTCAAATCATGCATCGGCCGGCATGTCCCCCCGCAAGGTGTTGCAACGGCGCCCCAGCAACATGGCTGCAATGGCTGCCATGGCCAGTATGGAACGAACAGAACACAGGCTGCGGGCACCTGTCAGCCGCCCGCGCTTCTCCTGCTTCACCGCCTGTAGCCGCGCAGTGGTGAAAGACTAGCACAGGAGCTAACACAGCTCTGATGGATCGTGTGGGCCCTTGGTGATACGCGCCGAGCCACGTCAAGTACATGCCGGCTGATAGATTATTTATTTTACTGTCTTTATGTCAGTTGCACGCTTCTTTGTGTCTGATTTTGACCCCAAAGATAGGTTTTGCTGTAAGGTAGTAATAAAATCTTGTGCGGTATTGGCTGACCTTGCTTGTTATCATGTTTGTTATATTTTATATATTCACATGCTCTTGAGTGATAACCCAAGCATACCTGCTGTGAATGTCTGATACACTTTGCTGATGTAAGTGAAGCATATGGCACATGGTATGCAAGTCCGAACCCTGATCAGCACGCGGCCCGTCATTGATGGACACGACCATTGGTCGTCACCATCAACGTCCCAGAGCTGCACCTTGTTCTGCCACTCGACACCAAAAGGAGGATGCTAGCTCTTTCAGGCCTCTGGCCATTGCCAAGCGCATATCTCATCCTCTGATGTCAACAGTCAATCAATCGACACTATTTGTCACAATTTTTGCTCTGGGGTCGGCGTATTGGAGGACTGGGCCCACACTTGCTCATCAAAGAGGGAAAGGGAGGAGACACATACTTGCAGCGCTGTGCATGTCGTATGTGAGTGACAAGGTGCTAGACATAATGCAGAAGATGCATGACAGATTTTGCAGGCCGCACAGGCCATCAGCTCAGGTACTGGCCACTGTGGTGCCGGTGCCATCCAGTAGCTGCACGCTGGCAGCCACCCCCAGCAGCTGGCCGGAAACTGGGCCCAGCACAAACAAACCCTGGCCACCGCGGCTCTGCTTGAAAGCGGATGGACTGGGAGACACGTGCACAGAGTCCTGGGCTGGGATGACGGTGCCTGCAGCATAAGGTGGCAAGGAACAAGAGGAATTAATAGGGAACTGATGAAAGCAGCTCGGCGGGAATACCGTGCTGGCAGGCAAAGTACTCTGGCTGAAACCAGGGCAGTGCATGCCGCATTTGAAAAGGCCCCTTTGCCCCTTTGGGCACTATGGCGAACCTTGCAACATCAGCTGACATGCTGGGGCAGGAGCCCACATACCTGGTGGGAAGGAATATTGCAGGGCTCCTTTTAAGCGGTAGCCGCTGATGTCAACCGCAAACGTGTTCGGGTTGACGACCTCCACGAACCCATTCTGCCCTGTGGCAAGCTGTCCCAAGTTCAGCTGGAAGCTGCCGGGCTGAGAATCTGCAGTAAAAGAAGGGTGAGGGAGAGTTAGAACTTTATGACACAAACATCACGGGACAAAACGCGGGCCAGGCCGATGGCGGTGGTGTATGCCAATCTATTTATTCATGGGCTGCAATCCACAGCAAACACACACCGGGAATGAGTGGGTTAGGCCCCCTCGGGCCGTATTGGTTGAAGAGCTGGTCTTGGCGGATGGGCATCTGCTCCTTTATCAGCTGCTGGTAGCCGCGGTCTGGGTCCCCTACACAAGGGTTGGGGGAACCTGGTTTGATCAGGGATTGTCAGGGTGGGTTCCACTCATGCAATATGTGCCTCCACTTCCGCATCACCCCCAAATAGTTGAACTTCTAGCCTGCATTCCCTAGCGCACACCAGTTGCATAACAGTCAATGCACCTGGATTGCTCCAGCGCTGTGCATCTCGCTTGGCCTCGGCGCGGATCTCGTCGTGCATTGTGGTCACTACTTCCTGCACAAAGGCGCAGCTAGGGGCGCCATATAGAATATGTTGACATGTGTTAATGGAGCAGACTATGCCAGTACAGTTGCCTTTTACCCTGCAGGTTGGCACACTCGTAAATTTCAACAGCTGAGGAGGCATGCAGGAACTTGGACAAACACCCCAACCACCTCAACCCCACACAGCTCTTTTTCTGTCAGGAGGGGAGACAGGCACGCGCCTGCAGGCGGCCGCTGGCCATGAATGTGTCCATAAGGGTACGCAGGCGGCGCATGTACATCTGCCGGGTGCGGGGGACAGCCAGGATGGCGTCAATCAAGTGGTTGTACGTGCCCGCAGCACCTGTCCTGCACATGGTGACAACCCATAACAGAGCATGTTGTACTAAAGAGCTGACTAAAAACATTTGGCAGCAACAAGCTGGAGGTTGAGAACCATGGCAGTGGTGTCTACAGCAGCTGCAGCGGCAGCTCTGCACAAGTTGAACCCTTTGCCCATGCTTGGTGGACGCACTTGGTGGCGCCTGCAAGGAGGGTAAGCAGGAGCAAAGCAACAAGGAAACGTCAGACACTATGTCTCTACATGTTTCTTTCGCTTCCGCAAACAACAGGCAAGTCGATATCATCACACTATACTCCTTCACTTGCAAACCCTAGCGTGACAGCTGTAAGTAACAGCAGAGGAAGTGCCCACCACCATCCCAACCAATGGAGCAACATACCCAGCTTTGTGAGGTCGGCATCATAGTCCAGGGTGGCGCTCAAGTTGCCAGACGGCACAGAGGTGCTGCCCTGCAAAAGTTTGCGTGCGGCCTGCGCCAGCATGTCGCCGCCAGCAGCCTTGTTGCAGCGGGTGCTGCCGCCCCCCGGCATTCCCAGAAGTTTGCGTCCAGTGGTGTACAGATCATACTGAGCGCTGATCAACCCCCTGGATGGGCACAGAATGTATGCACAATGGCGGTACGAGCGGGACAGCAGTCTGTCTATACATTTGAAGTGGCTCGATAGCTGAAAATTAGGAGCAGGCCATGAAAGGTGAGCAAAGCACGGAAACCTACCATGGTGTTTTTACAGCCAAGTCCTACAGCAGGGAAAAGCAGGCAACAAGGAGCATGTTACAAGCAGCAATCAACGGCGTCGTGGTCAGGGCATGATATTGTCTGCTCATGCATGACACCCCATGAACGCTTGCTTGCCTGCGGGTGGTTGCTGTCACAGAACAGCGGGCTGTTCCACTGCTCGCAGGCCAAGATGCAGTAGTCAGGGGCAGGCTTGCCGCCCAAGCCACGGTCAATACCAAAGGCTGCGATGCAAAGCAGTACAAAACAAGGGGTGCCTGGCAAACCAACCATGCAGGCGACTGATATGCCACAAGCTGCACACTGCAATGCTGCGAGGTTCAGGCCGCCTAAATCCTGGTGGGCAGCCTGCCTCACCCGACTCTACATCCCAGGGGAACATGGACCACTGCTGAGTGGCTGGGTCAAAGTAGATGTAGAAGTTTTTGGTGCAGCGGTCCTGGTTCAACAGCACAGTCTGCGCCGCCATGTGGTTGATGATCTGCAGGAACAGCCAGCAGGAAGCAAGACGGCAACTGTTGTGCAAGCTGTGCAGACGTTGGCATCTACAGCACAAACGAGCTGCTGGGTTTTGAG
Organism: Ettlia oleoabundans; assembly: GCA_019693395.1. Taxonomy (NCBI): domain Eukaryota; kingdom Viridiplantae; phylum Chlorophyta; class Chlorophyceae; order Chlamydomonadales; genus Ettlia; species Ettlia oleoabundans. Next base: position 20,291 of record JAAMXP010002236.1, on the reverse strand, counting down.
CAGATGTGAGCCCGACAGCTAAGAGTGATGCACGAGGGTCAAGTAATGCAATGCCAGACAGGGGCACACACTGTCTGCCTAACTCCCAGCACACCCTTGATGCCAAAGGCGCCACCAACCTGAGGCAGATCAAGGGCATCGAACAAAAACTTGGAGCGGGGCACAGAGGCACCACCGGCCAGGCCCTGCGCAAAGTCCACCAGCAGCTGTGCATCGCTGGCATTGTTGCTCTTGCGGGTGTACTGCACTCTCCAGGGAAGTGAAGCAACAGGGTTGGGAGTCAGCTATACGCCAGCCTTGCCAATGTTTACGGCAAAAGTTGCAGCGGATGCCTCGGGCGGCTTGGGCCACCCAGCACAGTTTGACTTCTAGGCACAAAAGCGACCAACCAACCGCTGCAAACCTCGTCGTTAATGTGCTGCCCGAGAAAGGCTGCCTATGGTACACTATCTGCCCGACCACCCATTCAGCCCAGATCATGCCTGTTTCCAGTAGAAGGGGACCTCGGTGGGTTTGATGTCCCAGCGCAAATTAGAATAGGCGCCACTGGTGCTCTTCCATAGCGGTCCCACCTCTGGTTCCAAAGTATAACCCCAGCGCTGCAGACGGGCCCCGCAAAGCACACGAGCCATGTCATGCCATGCCATGCCATGCCATGCCGTGAGGTGCCATTGTATGGGGTGCCAGAGCAAGGGTGATGCTCAACGTGCTCGGCTGGGATTGAAAGGATACGCGACGGAGCACACCAATATGGAAGGGGTTGTAACGGCGTGTACACCCCACCAGCAACCCCTGCTCAATCCCAGCTCACTTCGAGGGTGTCCTCGTCAAGCTGCTCCACATAGGCAAACTTGCCAAAGTACTCGCCATTCAGGCGGGCGTGCAAGTTGAAGGAGACAAGCGAGGTGACACCCATCTGCGAGGGCACAGCAAGCAGGACAATGCATGGAGAATGACCCACATTGGTCATGCGAGTTCAATGAGCCTCAGGCATGGGCGAAGTCCAGTCTGCTGGCACTGCCACAACATTGCGGGCGGCTGGTGTGTCCGCTCGCCTGGTTGAAAACCTCCCAGGTGAGCGGCTCGCGCATGAAGGTGTTCTCACCTGCAGCTCAAGGCACGGAACATGTGATATACAGGGCAGCATGCTGACCCTGCTGGGCTGAGGTTCAGCAATCAAGACTAGTTCCGTAATTTGTGATATGAATCCGTTTTCTATGCTGAGCAGGGGAGTGGTTGTATCGCTGTCTGGCCTCACCAGGCTCCGACCACACTGCAGCAGGGAAGCAGCATGATTGGGGAAACAGGTCAGCTGCAATAATCTAAAACTCTATTCATACCATACCAGCAACCCTGCAATAATCCAATGTTTGTGTCAACTGTGGCTCGCAACTAATGCGCATAATCACGTGGCCAACGACTACTCACTGCTGTTCAGGTTCATCTCGCTGACGCTCTTCCCCTTGATCTTGAAAATCTGCGGTTGCCAGTCAGCAGCCGCATAGCAGTGAGCCCAGCCAGTTTGGCCAACACCACAGCTTCACCACAGGAAAGAGGACCTTGAGCACCAAGTCTCACCCAACTCGACACGCCTCATGTTTCTGATCTGATTTAGATAAAAACATGCATGCAGCACGCTCCCTCACCGAGCCTTGCTTGCTGTCAATTTTGATTTTGGGCTTGGGCCAGTTGAGGGACGTGACGCCACGTCGCCTGATTAACAAGTTGTCATTAAAGCTACCGTTGAACCACAGCGAGCAGCCCTGGACCTGAAAACTCGACAGCACAGGCAGAGCAAGGTTCAAACCTGGGGACACTGGTGCACATGATGATGCAGCAGATCACCAAGACTGGCTGTTTCCAAGAGAAGACACACGTGCAAGAAAAGGTGCACAAAATGATTCAGGCCCACGACAGCTGGAGCGTGTTGTGCGAGCTCACAAATTCTTTGCTGAAGGGCGCCTTGTCGTCCTGGCAATACCTGCAAATGCATTGGTGCTTTTTGTTTGTTTGTTAGCCCATGCGTGTGGGTGGGCAGTGGCGTGCGTGCGTGCGTGTTGATGGTTGGGGGGTGGGGATGGTGGCGCGGGGGGTGGGGGTGGAAGTGGCACTGTCTCAAGCTGCTTGAAACGACTAAAAGCATTGCACAGTGGATCAAAGATGCCACGATGATGCAGCAAAATAAACACGTAATCAGCAGTTCGTAGCTAGCAGCAAATGCAGAGGTAGGCACCCAGCTTGCTTACAGCTCCAGCACTGGCAGGCTGCTCTGGTCGCTTGGGTCAGCCACAATCGTGCCCCAGTACTGCCGGTCAGTAGAAGAGGCAAACAAGGGGTCGCGCGTCACACCCCCTTGGGTGTCTGTGGCTTGGATGTACCAGCGCACTAGCTTGCCGGAGGAGGCCTCTGAGGCGGGGATGGAGGCGCTGTATGTCTCGCCAGAACCTGCTGGACAAGCATGGTGCCATATATTGCAGAGGGGATAAGCAGGTGAGATATCAAACTGTTAAGGGGTGTGCAGAGCAGCATTTCCTGGTTACTACCCAGCACTTCCCACAGATGGCGCTCGCCAACGTGATCACTGCGGTTCGACATATTCCCGCCACGTGCCCCGGTCAGCCCATGCAGCCCACCCACCAGTCATGGGGAGGGCCACCTCAGGGCCATAATTGATTGTGTACACCACTTCCACGGAGCTGAGCGGGAACTGCTGCTGCATGATGGTGGCAGTGATGGGGATGTCAGCACGGCCAGAAGGCCGGGGGTCCGCGCTGCGGGTGGCTCTGCAAGTGCAAGCACGGTAAGGAAATCAAGCTTGGCACCCGGGGCTAAACAACCTCAGGCTGCCTCGTGGTAACAATAGGTAATTGCGGGAAACCCAAGCCCACCGTGCGACCAAGATACAGAGTGCTTGTCAGTTTGCAGGCATTGATTGGGCACGCACCCAGTGATGAGCGGGCCGCCGGGACGGGGACCACTGTTCTCCTTGCCCGGTGTGGGAGAAGCCAGCACAGCATAGCGTGCAGCACGTTCCTCTGCTGCTGCAAACACCACGCCTGCGCTGCCAATGCGCCCAAAAGATACATCTGAGGGCATCCTGTGGGCATGGGACGGTGGGGCTGGCTTTCTCTTTTGAGTTTGTCCGTAATCAGCAGTCAGCAAGCAACAGTGCAGCTGCTGATCAAGCAGTAAGCTCCGACATGCAGCCCTGGCTGACAAAAACAAAAAATCGCGACATTTGCAACACAAACACGCAGCATATGACATGCACCACTGGCAGCGGGGGTGAGGTACTGCAGATGCCCATGCGCACACTGGGTATTGAACCATGCACAACACAGAGTCATCCTGCGCCAATAGGGCAGCGTAGCCATCGTCAGCACCCAGCTTGAAGTCTGTGTGCAGTGGAAAGGCAGGGTTAGTGCGGTCCTTGCCGCTGGCAAACACCAGTAGGTACTGGCGGGGAGCCAGACTGACGCCTGGAGGGAATGTCCAGCTGCCGCCGCTGGGCTTGTCGGTCAGCTTGTAACCCTGCATATCAGAGAGCATGATCAGAGAGCATGGAAGGTTGCCCTCATGCATAGTTGCCCTCATTCCGGGGCAGTGCAATTGTTGCGTGTTAGGAAACATTGCTGGCCGCGCAAAATACCAAGGCAGGAGAAGCAACACCATGGCAGCCGCTTGAACACGCACCGCAAGACTGACAGGGTCGGTGCCCATATTGTACAGCTCAATCCAATCGCTGCTGCGCCCATCCTCGTCTTTCAGGGTATTTTTGTTGGAGGCTTGTAGCTCAGAGATTACGACCTGCAAGGGAGCAAGGGAAGGGTGGTGATGAAGGGCACGGCGTCATGAGCGGGCGTCATGAGCGAGAGTCCATCCTTTGGCATACTCAAGGTTGCAGGAGCGTACATATGCTTCCAGCGCAATGAAGGTTGACAGAACATCTGCACACGCCCAACGCACCTTGCCATCACAGCCGGCTCCTGTAGCTGCTGTGGCCGCCAAGCCGCCGCCGCCTTCCGTCAAACCCTCCAATGATCCAGCACCTGCACCACATTAAACAGCTCCAAACTCATATTGCTTCCTAAAGTCGCCAGTAGTATGCAGGTACCTGCTTGCTTGATCAGCCCCACACGCCCACACGCCCCGCTTACCCTGGGCACCAGCGTGCTCCGTGCTCCACAGCAGCAGCACGGCTGCAATCACCCCCAGGCGAGCCCAGGGCTTCACCCTTGCCATCCGGGGGAAGCGCGTTCGTGCAGCACGGGCCCTCTCCTGCGCCTGGAGGATTGTATCCCGAGGTTACGATCTAAGCAGGGCGTACTAACGGAGGAATACAGCAAGTGACTGGAAGTGGGCGGTGTCAAAATCCCGGGCGCCTCCCAAGAAGCCTTGGACGGTGGGAGGTCAGGAGCTTTTTGGGGAAACCTAGGGAGCCGGAGAATAGGCGTTCGGGGCCTCCTCCTTGTCCTCTCCAACCTCATTGTCGTCAAGCGGGACCCGTGCTCCAACCAACTCAACGCTCTCGGACGCTGCCAGCAGGGCAGCAGCATGAGCTGCCGCGGCATGCTGTGCTGCACGCTGTCGGTCACGGGGGTAGGTGAAATGCAGGCCAGAATAAAATATGGCACACAGCGTCCACGGTATGGTAGTGAAGACGAGCAGCGCTGAGGAAAGGGACCCTGCCTTCCGCCTGTTGACGCCTGGATCACGGCCAACCTCAGCAGTACCTTGAAACCCAAATGCGGCCTCCGCCAGCCAACCAACCAGTGGTGCCCCAAGTGCCTGCAGGGCGATTAATGCATCGCAGATGCGGAGGCTGATTGATATTGCCGCAAATGTGGTATTGTAGCTTTCACCGCCACTTGTGTGCATGCAGCTGCATCTCTCACCGCTATGGCTCCCTCGAAACTGCGGTCAAACGCGTAGATAAGGTTGCGCATATGCCCAGGCACAATTTCTGCACATGCACATGGCATCGACGATGCCTGTGAGATAGGTGGCCATGCCCGGTCACTGAGTGCCGGTGCTGCACATGTTCCCATCCCCTGCTTGCCTGCAAAGATGGGGTTGTTGCACGATGGGGCGGGCCAACTAATTGTGAGCCCCATAATGGCCAGCACAACCCCATGTAACACTACGCCACTAGAGTTGGCATCCAGTGGGAGACCCTGCAGGCTCAGTATGATGGAAGGAGTTTGGTGACCAACTTATGATTAACGCCACCCAACACTCCAGCACATGTGACAGCCTACAAGTGACCTCTGCATCTTCGCGAAAGCAAAACGGAGCTGGTCCATGCTGCTACGCTTGCTTGTTTGCACCTTGGAGCGCACCTTAAACAGCAGCACAGACAGGGGAACCCCCATGCCAACCGAGAACTGGCAGACCACGATGCGGCCATGATTTGGCCATCGTTGTGCTGCCCAGTCGCCCACCATGCCGCCAACTAGCCCACCTGCCAGAAGTATGTTTGGACGGTCAACCCAATGTTCCCCTGCCATTTTCCTCCGTCTCAGTCAACGAACAGAAGTCGATTCCGTCCATACTGTGCTAAGAACCCCCGATAGGGTCCCCATTCAGAGCCAGTGCCAAGGATGATGGGCTCAAAGTCCTCCCAACTTACCCTAGTGCCACCAGCAACCACAGTCACCTATAACGCTTCGCGAGCATACAAGTGCATTGCCTCAGCCTCCTAAACCGCACACCACCAGGTGCCTCACCACACGCATTACTGGCCAGGAAAACCGCCAACAGCAGCGAGGCTTGCCCATCACTCATGTTCATCAGTTGGAACACCAGGGTGAGATACACCTGCATCACAAGGAAACCCATAGCAAGCCAAGGTTTTCATGAGCTGAACGCACATCTAGATTGACGCAGTATCAGTGGCTGGCAGGTTGATCAGCACGGCGCTTACCAGACCAATCCAAGGAGTCGTGCCTACAATGCCCTGCATGCCGGCATGAAGTAGCTAGATCTCCCATCATTGGCAGTTTGGTCGGTGGATGCATATACGTCAAGGTTGAGACAAACAAAACACATAGGGCAGCAAGGGAGACAACCGAGGGCACGACGTTTTTGGAGCAAGAAAAGTTGCCACTGTACAATCACACCACCCTTCTGACCTGCGTGATGATGATCAGGAAGGAAGGCACCCGCAACACGCTGCAGACCTCCTTGAGAGTAGCCTTCCAGGAGGGCATGTGCACCTCAGAAGCCTTGTCTACCCTGTGCCCTAGCAGCATTCTGGATGGGTGTCAACAAGTGTCGGCATGTTTTCAAGTCCAGGCACGCATGGAAGCTATCCTACGTATGTCGGCCTGCGCCAGTTGATCCCACCTGTATGCCTGGCTTTTACGCGGGTCCACAGCAAGCAAGAAAGTGCACGCTCCAATCACCCAGCTGGCGAGTGAAACGGATGCAAAGGCAAATCTCCAGCCGTCAAGGCCCATGGGGTGTGTCCCCCCTATGTTAGTCGCGAATAACGTGCTGAGCACCGCGCCGCTGGCAGATGTGAAATGCAACAGGCCAAAGGCCCGGCCACGCTGATCGGCAAAGTAGTCAGCTGTGATGCTTTGAGATGCTGGCACGAGCAGGGCCAGTCTGCAAGGTCAATGTTCACAGGTATGGGCGGGTCCCTCAGTCCCTCAAAACAAGGTTCCCGCGGTCCATGCTTGCATTCATGCATGTCTCATGAGACAAATAGTGTTGTCAAATGCACCCCAACACGCAGCGCCTGCACTCACCCGACGCCATTGATGGCCCAAACAAACGTGCCCTATAGAGTTAACAGAGAACAATGACTTAGCCACGCGCGACATTATTATGCACTGGAAGGGCAGGGATCATACCTGTAACACACTCCTGCTGGTGGCAAAACCCAAGCACATAAGGCCCCAGAGGGCGGCACCGCAACAGATTATGCAGATTCGATCAAGATAGTGTCCCAGCACCCCTGCAAAAAGCGCACTCCTTGCTTAGCAGTAACATAACGGGTTACTGCTTCATACGGCTTGACCGGCTGAACAGCCACACCCACAACACGCCCCACCTGCCAGCGGTGAAGCAAGCGCTTGGACTACCGCTCTGCTGAAAGTCAAGATGCCAAGCTGAGAGGGGTTTGCCACGAAGGAGTGTCCCACAAAACGGTAGAGAGATGGAAGGAGCTGCAAATGGTTAAACACGATGGTCGTCACGAAACGCTTCTCTGGACCTGCCTGCGCCCTGGTTGTTGGTTTTGGTGCATGTCTGTCGCCTCACACCACCCACCTGCTCATCCACCCTTTCCATGATGCACACCAAGTTGATGAACAGGAAGGTGCGTGCCCTGTCGTCCCTCCACAAACCCCCCATGCGGCGGGCGGCCCCTGGTCGTCGCTCTAGTGCAACGCAGCCCTCCAAAGCTACCCCGGCAGGACGCAGCGACCGCACGTCATTCATACTTCAGGAGGCAATATGCTGTGCGTGGTGGGGAACAGTCCAAGGAGAGTGCAGGCGTGCACGGGGCTGCTGTATGCAACCTTGAGGCGATTTGCACTGAGACACACAGTTTTTTACAGTACGAGCCGAAAATGGGTAGCACTGTCTGTTCAAGCAGCCTAGTCACCAGCCATCCAGCATGGCAATCCAGCACCGCAGCGCAGCTGCCTTTCATGTACAACGTATTACATACACATTGGTCTAAAAGCAGCAAAACCGAGCATCAAGTGTCCTTCAATCTCATAAAGATCCTTTTATCTTTCACTGCGCGTCGGGCTTGGTCTTGCGCAGCATGGATGGCGGCCGGAAGGCCTTGACGACCTCGTCCTTGGTCTCTATGTAGGGCCCCTCCAAGAGGCTGATGCACGCAGGGATAGACACAAACACCTGCAATGCCAATGGTGTCAGCAGGTTGTGCGAGATAATGACATGGCCCATCCCCAGTGGTTACACTGTAGCCTTCTCAGCGTCCTGCGGCTGCCTTGTCTGGCAGCTGAAGGAGTATAGCGGACACCTCATCTATCGTTTCTCGGATGCTCTTGGGCTTGCCAGGCAGGTTGAGGATCAGCGACTTTCCACGTAGGCCAGCTGTTTGCCGCGACAGCACCGCTGTTGGCACATACCGCAGGCTGCAGCAACGGTGGCGTCAGATTAACAATACTGGAATAGGCTGCTGACTAGAGAATGTCATGCTGGAGCTGAGATGCCATCACAACCGCAAGCACTACGTTCAGCATGACGCCAATGTCAGCAAGTGAACTGCAACAATTCTACCTAATCCCACCTAATGGTCCGCATCTGCTCGCCATATCCTGGCATCATGCGCTCGCAAACCTGTGCACATGTGCCAATCATCAGTAACTGTTGTGTTCGAGAGGAATCGGGGGGCCCCTTAGATGCATGCCTAATGAGCTCGCGTAAGCCAATGATGAGGGAGGCAAGCTTGTAGACTGCCTCAGACAAGCCTATATGCGGGGCAGGCCGTGTTGGAATCATGCAGGCTGACTCACCGCCTCGGTTGCCTCTGGCGTCACGTCTCGCGCTGCTGGTCCTGTACCACCGGTGGTGACCACAATGCAGCACCCTTCCTTGTCGCACAGCTCCTTCAGCGTTTCCTCAATCAATGGCCGCTCATCAGGGATCACCCGATACACAGCCTGCCACCTGTGTGAATTGGGAGTGATGTTCAGCGCAATGCAGAATGTGGCGGTGTTGCATGTGGCCCCAGCAGGGCGGGAGCGGCGGCGGCAGGCGGAGCGGGCACCTCGACTTTACGGCGTCATGGAAGAACTGCAGTATAGCTGGTCCGCTGAGGTCATCATATATTCCTGTGCTGGCGCGGTCGGACACGGTGACGATGCCAAACTTGGCAAAGTCGCCCACGGAGTCGTCACTGCCGCCCGCCAAAAGGAGAGGTTTTTGTCCGCTCATGTGCCAGGCCAATGGAGCTCGGATATCATCGATCAGCCATGCAAAAGGAAGGTAAAGGGAGAGGTATGGTGCTGGCACCAGTTGCACCTCAGCCATGTTTCCGCTTTTCGCATCTTTCTCTTCTTGCAGTCAATTGCTTACATTCCTAGCATCAGGCCAACTACTGGGTAATGCCAGTAAGGCGTTACTATCATGCAGCTGCTAGACAATGATCGCTTTATGCCTGCACTGCCCGCACCGGTGGCGGCAGCTCTCCAGCAACCACCGGCACCTCGTCTCCTGGGATGAAACTGCGTTTCACGCCATCCTTGCTAATAACCACTGTGCGAATGCAGCCCCCGCTGGAGCCATCACGGGCCATGGCATGCGACACTGACTTCACAACAAACGCCTTGCACTCCTCCTCGCTCATGTTGGGCTGCGTGCGAGAACTTGGCAGGCGCCGTCAGAAGACCCAACAAAGCAAGGCACCCATGGAGAAGGTAATCTGGTGAACAGCATGAGTAAGTGAGACTTGATGCATGCCTGCTTGCTGAAACATGAGCCCAAGACACCAGAAAGGGAGCGTTATAGCCACTAGCAGGGCAGCACAAGACCCCCACCCCTGGTTGGCAAGGCTGCCCGGGCTGCACCCACCCGCCAGAGCTTGTCGCAGAGGCCATAAATGTAAGCGGACCCTGAGCCGCCAACGGTGAAAGGCACTTTAACCAGGGTGCCACCAAGAGGGATGGCAAACACGCTGCCACCCTCGTGCTTGTCCCACCCGGCCACAATCAAACCTGCCTGCACATGGCAAAACAGGCATGGCAAACAGGGAAGAGTTGCAGTGTTGACTAGCTGGTTACGCTTCTACAAAGTCTGAACCAGTCAGGAGGTTGCAGGCACTAACATTGTGGTCAGCCGCCATCTGCAGCTGAAAAAAACAGCCCACTCCGGCCCACCTGGAGAACGTTTTTATTCTGGTAGGCCATCATCTGTGCCAACTTGGCTGCTGTCTGCACCGCAGGGTCCTGCCCCAGCTCCATACCATGCTGCTCTAAAAACCACTGCACATAAAGCACGCACAAGAGCTGGTTCCACAGGATGGCAATGGGCAGCAGGACTGGCTATTGAGGGGTTGAGGAGCCCTGGAAACAACATCTCAGAAACCGACACAGTGATCTTGTGCATAGGGAAAGAAGATTTACACCCACCTGCACGTATCTCGACAGGTTTTGAGTGTCTGCTGCGGATCCGGACCGGCAGATGTAGATGCGGTCGGTGAGCGGTGTGATCTTGTCGGTCACACGGTTTGCAACATCTGCAGCATTGCGGGAAGTGCGAGAGAACTGGGTGGATGCCACTGGGCTGACCACTTGCTTGAGACGTGTAGATGAGAGGGGTCTGCCGGCCAAGCCTACATGAGCCTGTCGATGTTCGCGAGTCGGCGCCCATCACCACTCCTCCATTGTAGCTGGCGGCCATGATCGTCGTGCCCATGCTGACGGGCAGCGACAAATCTTGCATCATGGCGTCGGCCATCCCAAGCAGCGGCTGTGCCACGGCTGACAAAGTTTCTGAGCAGTGAGAGTCGGGACAGTCCAACGATACTCGCTGGTGACCGTCTCGACAGATTATTCTCCAGCAGTGTTGTCTTAAAGTTTTGCTGCTGGACGGAGAGGCAGAAAGTGGTCGCCTGTGATCGGCGAGCGGCGGACTCGGCACTGATTGCGCGCGATGGTTTTTGTGTCGCTCGTGCTGTTCGAAACAATACGATGAGAGGCGTTGCTGCCTTCCGGAGATGCCTCTCAGCGAGACAGACAGCGTCAGCATTTCATGCGCGCCAGGGCGGCATCCCGCTCTCAGATGCGGCACCTCCCTCCTTCCCTGCGACCACATGTTGACCTCACACCTGCAGCGCAGTCATCAAGGTGAAGTTCTGCACTTGGCACTCCTCTTCCCTCTCACCGCTCATCAGCGGCTGATGCCGCTGTCCAGCGACTTGGCAACGTTACGATCGCCTGTTCCCTCCGAATGCTCTAGGTTTGCAGGCCTCACTTGTTAGCCTGCGGTGGAGGCCTTAGCTTTAATTTGAACTGTGCGGCGCTGGTGCAGCCTGAGCTTTGCTCAGGGCCTGCAGGGTTTACCATGTTTGCCTGGAAACGGCAGAGGAAGGAGGAAGAGCCCTCGGGGATGTCCCCCCCCACATGCCCAAGGCGGCTGGCAAGCGCCGCCACGAGTGGGTGCAACCTGGACAGCCTGGAAGTGGCCAGCCCCGCCAACAGCAGCGTGGGAGTTGTCAGCAGCGATGCAGGCAGCATTGAAATGGCGGCAGCCTCTCACCAGCCGCTTCAGAGCGGCAGCGTCAGGAGCAAAGCTGCTTATTTTGAGGCCCTTTGTCGCGCCAACACCACCCTGCACATCCAGTGCTCCTCGTTGGCTCTGGAGCACTGTAGCCGCCAAGAAGAGCTGCAGGCAGGGCTGTATCAGCTGGAGAGTGATTCTGACATGGTGCAGGCAGACAGTGACGAGGAAGCGAGCGGCGGCTGGCAGGAATTCTCAGAGGTTCACCTTTTGCTAAGGATGCCGAGGAGCAGCGCAAGCGGTCAGCAAGAGCAGCCTGCAAGCAGCAGCAAGTACGGGAGCGTGGCAGAAATGGAGGCATTGATTGAGCAGCTGCAGCAGGCGCTCACACTAAAGGAGGCTCAGCGCAAGGCAGCAGTGGACACCTTAACCCGCCGGGTGAGGAAGGATGGTTGCTTGATCATGCAAGCGTGCTTTGATTGCAGGTCCGGCTGCTGGCTGCAGTCGGTCAGGATCCACACAATTGAATGCATGGCTTTGTTGCTCAAACTCCCCCTCAATAGTCCGCGTTCTGCTGACTACCTCCGTGTTGCTCCCCTGCTGCCTCTTCCCCTCTGCTCCCCTGCTGTTGCCCTGTGAGTGCTGCAGTCGAGCGAGTGTGCCAATCTGCAAACCGTGGTGCGTGAGCTGACCAAGAGCCGGTCTAAGGCGGTGAGCCAGCGCGCAATGCTGGCGGAAAAGTATGGGGAGCTGCAGCAAGAGTACCACCGCATGCTCCGTATAGCCGACCTGTCACGAACAGTCAGGTGAATTGCACGTGCAGCAGACCCTCATGTCACATGAGGCGAAAGCTTGCGCTGGCTGCGCAGGTTGGCTTGCGGGAGTTTTTCGCGTTCAGTTCACTGATAGGGACGCGTTGTGGCTGGTGGTTCTTAGGAGGTGGCGTGGCTTCCTCGATGTGTGCCTGGCACCCTGTAGTTGCATCAGCTCACGACATGTGAATGGCTGCACCACCCATGTGTTGCCTACAGCAAGGAGAACCTGGCTACTACAAGCCGCACACGGAGCGAGCTGCTGCGTGTGCAGTCGGAGCTGCACGCCACCAAGAGCCACGCGCTCAGCTTAAATGAGAAGCACAAGAAAGCACGGGTGGAAAACGCGTTGCTTAAGGTCTGGTACTGTCGTGTGGAGTATCAATATGCAGCCGCCGGCATGGTGTCATTGCATGCCACTCATTACCCGGTTCCAACTGCTTGGCACACGGTGCAGCGTTTTGCCACCATGTCTTTGCTCTCACATATGTCCTGCCCGGATGCCACACCTTGCTGCATTGCAGGAGAAGGTTACACTTTTGGAGCGGCTGCCTGCCTTGGAAGACGTGCAGGAGAGTGTGTGCAGAAAGCAGTTCACGCGCTACCGCCTCGCAGAAACGTACTGAACCGTGTTGAGGCATGTTTACCAACAGCGTCACCAGCGGATGCACCTATGCCACCAAGCGCAAGAGACGTGTCCATCATTTGATTGCCACCCTCCTTTTCCACCCACCTTCTCTTCCTGTTCTGTCCAAGTTACTCTAGTAAGATTCAGGTGCAGTAAGCAGTAGGTGGAACACACACCCCGCTAAACCCTGTCTTTTCCACAGTCTGCCTCTTTAATTAAAGGCGCTTGTACACTTGCCGCCCGTTTTCCATTACTGCCCTGCTGGCCATAAGAATAGCACAACATCCTTTTTGGTGCAAATTGTTGTACGTGCTTCAAACTCTGTTATGTTTTTTACGCGTCCTTTAGTACAAGCTTGCATGACTCATGTCGGACATGCTGGTTTTTTACAGACCCTGCAGCACGTCGTGCTGTTATAGGCAATTGGGTTTGACCAGTGCCTCTATTCAACGGTTGAAGCGAGGAGCAGTTGATCACGGTGCTGACACGCCTCAAGAGCTCTTGGCCATGGGCCAGTTTATAAACGTTCCAGCTGCATTGAAAACCGGTCCATGCCGAGTCAGCCTGTACACAACTGAACGTAAAATCTGCGTACAGTCAGAGCGCTATTCATGTATACACACTCCAAATTCCTACTATGGAACAGCTAAATGCGCCTATGAATAAGGTGAGGACTCCAGGACAGTTTGCTCCATGCTTATTAATCCAGCCCTAGAACGCGTCCCAGCTCCTGCTTCAGCACCTGGTTCTCCTCAGTATTGAGACGGCGCAAGTTTCAACAGTTGATAGCCATTGGCATTGCTTGTCTATTGATCTAGTCAAAGCAGGGGTATCGAAGCCCCAGTGCGGCCATAGCTGCACGGGCGTGGGGTGGGACTGCTTGCTCTGCTCAGCAATGACGGCCACCCCTTCTTAGGGCAGCAAGCATGGCAAGCAGCATCCCTCGGGCCACCACATGCCCAGCCTTCTCATCCCCAAACAGCGTTGACAGCAGCCCCCGAGGACAGGGCTTCCTTCTCCCTGCGTGGTCGCGGCCAGCGCCGCTGTCCGTGACTGCTATCAGTAGCAAGGCCATACTGGCCACCACACTTGCATTGTATACTCTAGTCTTGCTGGGCCTACCACTGCTGTATAGCAGGTTCAGCAGAGAACAGGACGGCATTAATGGCGGGCTGGTTGTTGAAAACGCAGCCAGCGCAGACCTGCCTGGCATTCTGGCCAGCGCCCTAGGTAGCCGCCGTCTGGCTCTGGAAAAAAACGCCGCAACCGACATATGGCATGACGTTGGGCACTTTGCAGCTACGGCTGCTCAGTTGCCAAGGGTGGAGTATCGAGATGCAGGTAAGAAGGGTTGCTTATGCAAAGCAAGTTGCGCAATGCTGGCAGCACCACCACTGCTTGCGACAAGAACAGGGGCGCTTGTGGGCCAGGCTGGCTGTAAAGGCTGCATTTCACGCTGGGCTGCCATATGCAACCCTTTGCAGGAAACGCCATACCCTTGGTGGATGCGCTCAACATCTCTCAGTGGCCCAGCGAGCTGCCCCTCTACCTTGCTAGTGAGTTGTTGTTGCCATGATCCAGGGTAGTGGGGATCAGCTGTGGGAGGGTTTCAACACCTTACCTTGCGTTTCAGCAGCAAGAGCAATCTGCCTCCTGACCTACTCTCCTAGAAACATTCAAAAATTGGCTACCTGGCCTGGCTGCAGGCCCGCTTCCCCCCAATCTGGCAGTAGGGCAACGGCAGGCTGTTGTCTGGGGCAGCGGCAGCAGTGATGCAAACCAGGCATTGGCCTCTGACGGCAGCGCTGCCCCTTTTCCTGCCATCTGCCCGCGAGGCGACATCCGCTTATATGTCGCGATCACATCTCGGTGCTGCACGGCAGAGGTGCAAGGGTGGGGGGATGGATGGATGAGTGGGCTTAGTAGTACTGACATTCAACATTTACCACACAATTGCCTCGCCATTTGTGCCCGAGCGCTCGTGCTCGTTTTCCTTGATAACTTGGAGTAAACGCGATGCTCACTTTTAAGGCACCACAACACTGGGTATCTGGCTTGCCCCTGCTCCACAGGGCCCGTCACTGCAATAATCATTTCTCGCAGGCCCAGGCAAAGAGAGCTGCTATCCGCAAGAGTTGGATGCGGCATGCACGGGAGCACCTGCCCGACGTCCAAATCCACTTTGTGCTGGCACAGGTGTGCGTGTGCCTGCCACCTTCCTGCATGCTGGACGCATGGCCATGATCCAACATATTCCCATTCTTTTATGCTCTCTGAATTGGGGACTAGGCTCAGTCAACCTCAACCCACCAACGCTTGTGCTCTTGCGTATCTGCTGCATGCAGCCTTCCACCGAGCCTGACCTGCGCACCGCCCTGGAGCTTCTCAAGGGAGAGATAGCGCAGCACGCAGATCTCATCATAGTGCCAGGTGGGTGCATACCTAGGCACGGCAGCCACATCCCATTCCAGCTCGTATGCTGTTTGCGTGAGTTTGCAACTGCAATATTGCTCAATAATCAAATAGGGCAACATGGCCTGCGACATATGCCATACTGTCTGGCAGGGTGTTGCCTTATGCACGATCAAGAGGCAATTAACCTTGTTGTTGAACCGGGCGCCATCTTCTACTGTCCATTGTTATAGGAGTGGACAGCTATCGCAATCTACCAAGCAAGACGCTGCAGCTGCTGAAATACGGCCTCTCCTCAGACTGTCACTACACACACATTCTCAAGACTGATGATGACGTCTACCTGCGGCCGCAGGCAAGCAGCCAGCTTTTGCACAACCTGACCTGACAAACGCTGTTCCAAGCTATGGCTATACAATGCTAGCATATGTACTCCTGTGGTTCAGCAACTACTAGACCCTTGCCATTGCCACGGACAACAACCCAACATTTGGCACCTACCTTCCTACACTGCTTTTGATAGCAGCTGCTGATGGACATCATACAACATGGCACCTACAATTTCAGCGTGGACATTCAGCACGACGGTTCAGGTGCATGCAGGACAGCCGTCGAGTTGGTGTCCCGGTCTGCACTTTGCCATTTTCTTTTGCAGTACATGAACGCTGATTTTACAGTTTCATACTTGAACAGTAACCGCTGTATGCTGGTTGGGTGGTGCCCAATGCACTGCGTAGGCAAGTTTGATGGGAGGCCCGCGCCCTACTTTCAGTCACCGTGGATGAGCGGCATGTACCTGGGTCAGCTGGACAGCATAAAAAAGGGCGGCGTTTACCCGGGTTGGTCGCCAAACAGGGACCCCAAGTCGAAGTGGTGAGGGAGACGGCAAAGTGGTGGAATTGGGCAAACGCATGGCTAGGTCTGCTCCTGAATCCGTGGATGTATCAGGCTCTTGGCCACTTCAACCATTTGATTTGCCTGGGCGAAATACTTCCTTGTAAGGCATTGCCAACCGCCTGCCTGGTTGTCGTTTAGGTATCTGTCCGAGGAAGACCTGCCGGCAAAGCTGGCACCACTCGGTGTCCGCTGGGTCAGGTAGATGCAACACTCGCATCCAGCATGTAGGCATCTGGAATGCTTTCATGGCAATAGGCTTTTGTTGATTTGTTGCCACCTTCCTGCCTGCTTGAGGCCTTACCGACTTGCTCTGTTTTGATGTTCCGCCCCCGCACCAGTGGCTGGGGCTACCTGTTGTCACGGGATCTGGCTGAGCTCATTGTGGACAAAGCACTCGCCTATGCTGCTTTACCAGAGAAGTAAGGCCAGCATGGGCTGATTCCACACCTGTTATCATGCCTGTCTGCCTGGTTATGGCAAGCAAAGGCTGTTTGCTGGGTTTGTTCCAGTCTGCCCTGGTTGACGCTTCTGAAGCGAGCCCACCTGCCCCGTGCAATTGCCTGGTCTGCAGGAGGCCATTATGGTGGGGTAGGATGCCTTGGGAGGATATAATGGTGAGCCTGCCTGGTATTTTGGTAGGCCAAGTCATACAGCTCGCCTGCCATTTATTTCCCAGCCAAAGCCGCGCTGCACCACCGATGATGTGGGCAAGGACCTTGCCCGCACTGAAGCAGCGGGCATCCCTGTATTCGGAAAACCACCTTTTGCCATTTGATAGATATGAGATATGTCTCTTGTGGGCCTGCAGGTGGCGATGCTGCTGAGGGGTGTGGCCCGCGTGTATCAGCATGATGGGTTTAAAGCAGCCTGGCAGGAATGCGAGCCGCACACAGTCCTGAAGCACCTCGACAACGATGCCCCATTGCTGCAGGTGGGCAACTCTGGTGGTGCTTCATTCTGCATGCTTGTGTGAGACGCCAGTGCTCGTGTATTGGGCGCGCGGCGGCAACCTTCTTTACTTCAGGATTATTGCTGCACGTGTGCAGGAAGGTCTGTATGCCCAGGAACTCAGTGGGCTGTGGGCGAAGAAGGCAGTGGTGTGCAGTTCAGGTGATGCGCCAGCGGGCAATGCACCTCCCCATGAACACCATAACATCAGATTGTGGTGCTTGCCCTCACTGCTAATCCATGCCTTGCTCTTCTATCTTTTGTTGCAGGAATCTTCGAGCTGAACAATCATAGTGATTGGAGGGTGTGGCGGAATTCGCTGCCAGACAACCAGCTGGGCGGTTTCATGTGATACATGAACAGCAGGCGGCCAGCCTGCTAGGGCAACTGCGAGGATGGACAGTAGGCTGCTGGTTGGGGTTCCTCGCTAGTCAGCTACTACGAGCACGACAAGTTGCACAGCAGGAGATACAACTTCAATAAAGAGCAATGATATGATTCTTCTACACACCATCTCCAGCAGGTTCGTATGCTGCCTTCACTGCCATGTGCATCAAACTTGAAGGGGCTACCATAAGATCCCCCCTGCGTTTGTGATTACTCTTGCACCTTGTACACTGATCAGGCCGTGCTGCGCCAGTTAGCACTCCATACTCGACCGGTTGGGCCGCGGTTTGCTGTCTCATACAGTGACTGAACCAGCGCCTACTTTTGGGCCTGCCTCCTTCAGTTGATTGAAATACCTTGTTGCAATTGCCCTTTCTTATTGTCCCTCTAGTAATCATCCTCCACAACAGTAAGCTGCTCCAGCTGCAGCACTTTGGGACTGCCTGGTCCCTTGATCGTTTGGTCCATGAGGTGGGTGGTTGTTTCAGCCGACACCTCATTGCCACTCAACCCCGTATCCTCCACTCCACCGTAATGCTCTTGCACATAGCAAGTCTTGGGAACATAGCAAGTCTTGGGAGATGTGGAGATCATACTGCTGGTTTTGCCCTCATTTCCCGATCCCGGACGCCTGCCGGTGTCGTCCTCGGCCGGCAGCTCCAAGCCGCCGTAGGCCCCCGCTCCGCTGACTACTGCGCGCAGGAAGGCGTGCGGGGGGGATTGGTTGCTCGCCTAGCAGTTACCCCTGTGGGCGGCGCGGCAAGTAGCAAAGCAGGGTCATAAACGCCCACCGTCTCGCCCGCCGCCTACGTCTGGGCCCCACTCTGCAGACATGGGCGAGCCGGTTGCATTATTTGCACGCGCATTGTCCATAAGGGTTGATTTGTTCAGACTAAATATGCACATCACGCGATATAACTCACGTTTGTCAGGCACCTGCCACCTCACACAGCGTCGCAGCGAGCTGGCGGCTTCCAGCCCCTTCTCCCCCCCCACCGGGCACGACGCTTTCGCTCTTTACTAGCGCTTACTACACACGTGCCCCATCCTGGCAGCATCACGTGAATTTTCACACAATTTTTGGATCTTTTTTCACACACTTGTTGCGGCGGGACGGTCAGATTATGACCAGCGGCCGCGCGGCACAGGCAGCACAAGAGGGCCCGGCACTTAGCTGGTCAGTCCGGCAACTCCAAATTGGCTAGTGCCACCTGGGTGGTCCCCGTCGCCGCACGTGCCCGTGCTGCCTGGGGCAGAATGAATTCGTTGCGCTCGTTATGGCAATCCGGACTAGGCCTTGAAGCTGGTTTGCATTGATCAAAGAGTTGCTGGGTAGATAAAAGTGAGCAAACAAGAGGTCCACTCCACGCTGCCTTTTGTCAGGTGGCAACGGTTGCGGTGGCGGCAGACGTCACATGCCGAGGGTGTGTATGCGGAGAGGCGGCTGTTGGATCTGCTGGCTGGCACATACGAGCAGCATGATGTCAAGGCGAGTAGCGGGGAGATGCAACAGATGCTATGGAGCGCAGTGGACAGGCCGAGCCAGTTAAAGCGGGCCCACCAGTGGTGGTTGTTGAGGTGGTGTTCAGTTGCACCTGTCACCCGTTGCTTTTTGCTGATAAGTTGTGCTGATCTGCCTCATTGCAGGTGGGATCAGACAAGCAGGACTTCATTCACACCATTGTAGGGGGCAAGGACACGGCTGATGCAGCCGCATTTGTGGCAATACCTGGTGAGCAGGGTACAGCGGCCCCTTGCCCCCCGCAGGGGACTGTGCAATCACTGTAACTGATCTGGCTGCAAAGGGTAGCATGGTGATGGAGATGATGACGCATTAGGCTGGCAGCGAACCAGCACCGCGAGGCAGGAGTCATCTGGCTTGAAAGGTGCCATCGGACTGAAAGTGTGTGGTGTACTTGTCTCCACACCCTTCTGCTGGTCCTGCTTGCCCAGGCTACAGTACTGGCGGGTGCTTCCTGTTCAAGTTGTTTGACGGCCTGTCAGCCAGCTTCCGCCTCTTTGCTTTGGATCTGCTTGGCACAGGGCTATCAGGTGTGCGCCATGAAATGCCGAGGCTGCTGGGGCATTGCTGTTTGGGTGCCATCAAGGCATGGATTCAGACTGCAGTTGTGCTCCAAGTTGCGACTGTTGCGCCTTCTGGCTGCAAGCAGTGGTTGGTCTGTGGTAGCTGGGCAGGACACCAGGCAATTTATAAGGTTGTCAGTCAGTGCATGGTGTTGCAGGTCGGCCACCATTCAGGGCCCAGAGCTGTGCAGATGCAGAGGATTTTTTTGTGAAGTCCCTGGATGCCTGGCGGCAGGAGCAGGGCCTGGAGAAAATGGTGCTGATGGGGCACAGCATGGGGGGCTACCTATCAGGTGGGAGAGGGTTGAGAAATCAAATTGGACAGGTGGGGCTGGGGAAGCGTTTGTTCCCCAGTTTGTCCGGCGATCCCTGCTCCCCTGGCTGGGCCTCTGCGAGCACACTATCGTTGTACTTTCACCCTCCAGCCCATCCACCTGCCCCTTTACTTGCCTCCTCCCCTGGTGGTCATGATGCAGCCTGCTACGCCATGAAGCACCCGCAGCACGTGCAACACCTGATCCTCATGTGTCCTGCTGGGGTGGGGCGCAAGCCGGAAGACTGGCAGCCGCCCTCCTTTCTGCGAGATCCGTGGACTGTCCGTGGCCAGATGTTCAGGTGCATACTGATAGTGAGACTGACATACGGTCCGCCTGTTTGTCTGGCTGACTGGCTGGCGACTGATCACCCACAGTGTGTGCCATCCACCACAGCTCATCTTGTAAGTTCTGTCTAAGGCGATCTGCCTGCAGGCTGGCACTCCGTCTGTGGGACTGGGGCTGTACTCCTGGGACGGTGGTGCGGTTCATGGGACCCAAAGGGCCCTCCATGACCTCCAAGTACTGCCGCTCTCGCTTCACGCAACAGCGCCAGCTGACGGAGGAGGAGGTTGCCATCTTTGAGCAGGTGTGTGTGGGGGGTGGGGG
>JAAMXP010002232.1:24157-35540 GCA_019693395.1 Ettlia oleoabundans | reverse complement strand
CCCCCATGCCTTATGACTCTTCAGCGGCCCCAGCGCGCCTTGTCACTCTTGCAGCAGCAGAGCAGCAGCAGTGTTGGGGGGATACCCGCAGCTCAGCAGTCAAGCACTGCCGCCCTGGTTTGTTGTGTAAGCACTGGGGTTCTGCGCACTTGGCCGATCACCTCGGTTGATCACGCTGAAGCAGTCCTGGTGGGCTTGATCAAAGATTGAATGATTGAATGAAACCCTGGCAGCTTGCTTGTTCGACTGGTCTGCACTCTTAAGCCGCCCGCCCGCTCGTGCGCATGTGCAGGCTGCTTACCTGGCAATCACCACGCTCCGCAGCGGCAGCATCTTCATGCTGCGCTTTGCTTGCGCCACGCTTGTGCTGCTATTAGAGGTGAGAGATTGCCCGGTCAGCTGGCCAGCTGCCTTGGGGCTGAGGCCAGGCTGCCAACGAGGCTTTACTGGAACCCAAGCATCTGATAAGCATCTTATAACGAGCCATGAAGACAGCCGCAGAGCCAGCCCAGTAGGCAGCCAACCGGTCAGGTTGGCTGACTTGGGCTGCCAGGCAGGCCCACGCGGGCACATTCAAATATGCGCATTGCCAGGCGATTCTGTATGCTTCAAGTGCGCCTTTGCCCAAACACACGCACTGGGGTTCCCTACTGCGTGTTGAGTGAGACCAAGTAGGGTGGTGCAGTGAGATTGAGTAGAATTGAGTAGCTGGTAAGACTTTACTCCAACCCTGCTAGCCAACAAGGTCCGTAGTGCCCGCCCTGCCTTGCAGCTCTGCACGGCTCGTTCAATATGGACCCAGCTGGAGGCGGCAACTGCAGCCCGTAGTACTGCCGCCAGCGGTGCCGACCCCTCCGCCGCCACCACCGCGGCTGCAGCTGCCCTGTGTCAGCTGACGTGCGTAGTGCTGCTGGGAGCGGCGTACTGCGTGCCGCTGTGCATGGTGTACCGCCGAGAGGTGAGTGGTGGTGCCAGCTGGTGCTGCTTATCCGAGCTGTGCTCTGTGCTGTGTGTTTGGCTGTATGCTACTAGCACCTTAGAGTGTGTACATTGCTTAGTTAAACCCAAGCGGGTGCGAGTAAGACATGCCTTTTTTGTGGATTGCTGGTTGGCATGGCACCAACAAGCAGATCTTATTTTTCCATTACCTCTGGCCTCTCGCGTGCCATTTTAAATGTGAACTGTCGCACGCTGGGCTGGTATGATATGCGCGCTGTGGTTGCAGCTGGCGCAGCGGGACGCGTTTGCGCTGTCCCGAGGTGTGGCGGTTGACTCCTCGCGGCTGGATCCCATCTGGGACCCCCTGGGCTTCCTGGTGCCAGCCATGGCACAGGTGGGTGCTGGCGGTGGAGTGTGGGTGGTGGTAAGCAGGCAGTATGTGTTATGAACTTTGGGTGCCTGACCTGGCACATGTGGGTGCTGGGCAATAAGGTGGGGGTGGTGGTAAGCAGGCAGTTTGTGTTATGAGGTTTGGGTGCCTGACCTGGCACAGGTGGGTGCTGGGACTTCTGTCCTGTTTGTTACACCTTTCTTTGGTACGTGAGCATCATGAGCTCACCACTGGTGGTAGAGCAGTTGAAAATGTTGGCCCCTTCTATAGTAGAGAGAGGGGGTGTACATGTGTGGAGGGCAGTTTGTGCTACATTCCTCCTTGCGTGGGCCCCACCAGGCCTGAACAGGGAGGCCTGGTTGAACTAATTGCGTGGAAAGCGTGGTGTGTGTGATTTGGGATGAGCCTGCCAATGCGCTGCTGCTGCGGTGCAGGTGCTCAGCGTGTGGAGCTATCTGGCGTGAGGCGGGCCACCTGCAGCTCCCTAACGTTGGGCAGCATGGAGGCCCTGGATGGTACCGCACCGTTGTACTGCGATGCGAGAATGGGGCGAGTCACACGAAGGCGAGGTGTGCAATGAGCGCGCCGTCCAGCACCACCACCTGCCGCCACCTTGACACCAAAGTTACCACCACCGCACACCGCTTTGCCGCCCACAGCGCCCTCCCTTCTTGTCTCTGGAAGCAGCCCTCATGCGCACTGTGTTCAGTAGATGCATGAGCACCCAGTATTTAACATTTAGTCATGCAAGCCTGCAGGCACAAATTGCTTGCGCCCTGCAACATCGTCTCCTCTCTCCCTTTCACGCACAATCTCAATAGGTCTGCCTCCCTTCGAGGCAAACACAATGCGCCCGAAAAACATAATCCGCCATGCCGAAAAATCTGACCATATCATTGCCTTAATAAACCCTTCCCCACGTGTTTTTGAGAAGTTGTAATCCCTCCTGCTTCAACACTGGGGCTGTGACAGCAGTTCAGCTGTCCGGACCTGCCGCTCACTGCTTGTGAGCAACAGGTTCACTTGTATATTAGCGCTGCCATGCCTGCAAAGCCATATGGTCCCTGGCCTTGCAATGATCCATTGCTGGCTGGGTTCCAGCGGCCTGCAGCAACATGCCACGTTCCCACCTCTCTTTCTCCTCCTTTTGCACTCAACCTCTGGGCTGCGCTACTACCAGCCTGGAAATAACGTCAACGCCTGCCTGAGCTGCCAGCAGCAGTTCCTGCCAGCAGCAGTTCCTGCCAGCAGCAGTGCCGTTTACCCAACTCCAAGCCCTCTCTTTTCCTCTTTCGCCAGGCAGCCCCGGGTCTCCTGTTTTTATGCACATCAGTGGAAATTGGTAGGCTTGAAGCCCTTTTGATAGACTTACGAAGCTCAGATCAAACATACTGTAAAGCACCAGCAAGCAACGCTTTGGCAGCTTCCCTGTGTTTCCAGTCTCCTTTCCACTTTCCTCCCATCAGCCTCCTTAATGAGGAAGGTTGTTTGCTGCCATGGCCTTGAAGAATGCTTTGGTAAGGAGCCCTGCTGCTAGGCCCCGCTCCTAGAAAAAATTCCTGGCCCCGCTCCCGACGCGCAGACCACACTTGGTTGGGCAGTATGCATGTGAAGGGCTGGATGTGGCACATTTGGCTGCTCTTCAGCCGCCCATCTGGTTGGAGCATGTAGCATCATGCTGAGCTGGCGCGTGATCAGCAGGCACAAGGAAGGTTGCAACCGACCTGATTGTTGGGGGGAGGTATCTGCACCACAGACATTCCGGCAGCTAACAGGCTGCTGACGGGACACAGCGGGGAGCACGGCGGGAGTGGGGGCTGCTGGGTGCCAGCACGTCGTTGCCCTGTGCATGTTCAGCGCACACATTTTGCGTGGGCAAACCAGCGCCCATGGGTTTGTTTTGGGTCTTCAACATTCAGCAACCAGCGTTGTGGCCTGCTGCAGCGGGCAAAGTGACGCCAGCGGTCGGCGGCCTCGCTGTTGACATCACCAAGGGTGCTACAACGCTATCAAAAGCGCGGCACTGTGTGCAGCCGCTCACCACGCAAAGGCAAGTCCGACACGCCTGCAAGGGCCGCTTGTGGCAAAGCGGAACATCGGTTGTCATTACGGCGCGCCGGGAACCCCAAACTGACAACCCACCTCGATTCCCCTTTTCCCCTTACCACCACACAGGAATAGTGAAAACGAGTGTTCCATGGCGGCGTGGGTGACCGTTTGGAAATTTCACGCCATAATGCGCTAACAGAGGACCCTGGGGTCCCACGGGAAGAGCAGCCACAACGCGCCCCCAAGGTGCCAAACATCAACAGCGATTGGGTTTTACGCACTGGGGCCTGTAGGGGCACGTCGGCGCCAAACACACCGCCTACAGAACCTCCCCCAAACGCTTGGTCGTTCCCTTCCAACCGGAGCTTTTGGGATTGTAGTTCACGCTTCAACCAAAGCCTGGCAGCCGGTAAGCGTGGCTGGGCCTAAGGTTGAAGCGCACCCGCCACTCGCGGCTCCTCAGGGCACTTGCGATTCTGCGGCGACCAGCCTTGCTTACCGGGCCCACACGCGGATAGGAGTGCTTCGAACCAGGTGGCGCACAAACCCCAAGCGCTGGAAGTCGTCCCGCAGTGGCGCTCAACATCCCCTTGCAGCCCTTGCCGTTGCAGGCCTCCTCAGCCAAGCTGCTTCCTGCCAGCGATAGATGACAGCAAGCCTGGAGGGCATAACTGCGGAACGCGCAGGTTGCGCACCAGTGCCCCCTGCCGGCGCCGCTTGCCAGCACAGTGCCGCCAGCAAGCCGCTGCTGGATACCCCCCTTCCTGCCCCGGGTTCGACTGCGGCACTGACAGCAGATGGATCGGGCGCGTGTGGGTTGACACAAGCTGCCAGCGGGCCTATCAAGTGCCCAGGAGTGCCACCGCCGGCAGAGCACCTAGCCCGCGCCACATCAGGAGCTGACCCATCTCCGCCTGAACCCCAGCTGGCGCCCGCGGCGGCGGCAGCGGCGGTGGCGGCCTCGGCAGCCGCCCCGGCTGCATCCGCAGCCAACGCGGCAGCACCACAGCCCGCCCTGGCAGCACCCACAAGCGCCCCACACTGCACGGGCAGCGCTGTTGCGCCTGCCGCGGTTCTTGCGGAGGCGTCGGAGCGGCCAGATGCCGCAGCGGCGGCAGCCGAGGCGGAGGCCGCACTGGGTGCTGCCGCCGACTGTGCCAGCAAGCCGCTTGTTGCGGCAGCTGGCTGGGCGCATGGCCCTCACCAACAAGGCACAGGCCTGCTGCCGCTTGCCACCGAAAAACAGTCTGCAACCTTTCCACAGAACCAGGACCACAACAGCCAGGCTCCCCAGGCGCACGTGCAGCTTGAGCGGAGCAGCGGCGTGCGCCTGCAGCTGGCCGCCCCTCAGGTGCCCAGCACCTGTGTGTCACATCCGCAGGAGCAGGAACAGCAACAGAGCCAGCCTGCAGCAGCGCAGTGGGGCCAGCCTCAGGCCGCTGCTGCCGCCACATCGGTCTTCATAAAGCCGGAGCGCGATCTGCTGGCTGTCGCAGGCAGCAACCGTACCAGCAGCCAGTGGCACCGCACCCCAGTGCAGGAGGCTGATCCAGATGCCGATTATGTGCTGGGTGCGTGCATGTCCTTGCGTGGAGTTGTTTGCTGAGACGCCTGTTGTAGACGGTGTAATGCCCGCCTATCTAAGTCTGCTGTTGCGTGGCCAGCTGCTTCCTGGCTGGCCATGCTCTTCCACACCTGGCAGCATACCTGCTTGGTGATTGTCACTAACTGTCATGTCAACTGCTCCCTCGCTTGCGTGCCTCCCGCCCCCTGCCTGACCGCCTCCCTTCCTTTCTGGCTCCCGCAGCGGGCTTGCCTTATGCTCAGGACGGTGAGAGGCGGCACCACCTACTGAAACATGAGCTG
This sequence comes from Ettlia oleoabundans, assembly GCA_019693395.1. Classification (NCBI taxonomy): domain Eukaryota; kingdom Viridiplantae; phylum Chlorophyta; class Chlorophyceae; order Chlamydomonadales; genus Ettlia; species Ettlia oleoabundans. The sequence continues at coordinate 30,295 of JAAMXP010002232.1, read as the reverse complement.
CCCGATGCGGCGAGGGGTTCCAACGCACTCAGGTCAGCGGGGCGTGGAAAGGTGGTAAGACGTCAGCCACCCATACCCCACTCGCAACTGATCAGTCTTGCAATGCATGGGTGGATACTACCCCAATTTGAAGCGACAAGCAACAATGCGTGTGGTTTTTTAGATTCTCGTTTTAAGGCAGCCCATTCACCTGCCCTTCGGTTTGGACCTGGACCCAAATGCAGGTTTTTTGGTGTGGACAATGTGCGGCAGGCTGTGCGGCGCATCAACAAGATGGCGCAACGCGAGCTCCAGGTAACACGCACACCCTTAAGCCGCCCTTCACACACCACTTGCCCACCTGGCCCCTTCCTGTCTCCCACCAGCATATGCTGTTGCCAAGCCATCTGCAGCGAGCTTCCTGCCTAGCCACAATGCACTGAGAGGCTGCGTGTAGCTGCCTTTGTATGTTGAGAAAAGCAAACCCAAACCTTTGTGCATCCTTGCGAGGCCTCCCGGCTGTTGCTGAGCGTGCTGTGCCCCCGCTGCGCTGCCCACGCTGTGCAGGAGATGTTCCAGCATGTGTATGGGGTCCGCAGCAGCTCCAACAACAACCTCTGGCTGCGCAAGAAGCTGGTGGAGGCGGTCAACACCAGGCCGCGGGAGAGCGGCATCGAACGCCAGCCGCGCGGTGTGGCGGCGGCACCCGCGGCGGCTTCTGCATCTGATGCCGCTGGCGCGGCGGCGTCTGCGCCTCCTGCTGGCAACACCGATGGCTCGGTGCGGCGGCGGCGCAAGAAGAGCAGCGCACCCATGCGCGCCTCTGACGGTCTGCAGGTGGGGCAGCCGCCGCTTTTCATGTTGCGCCCCTTGACAACTTCAGTGGCTCTGCTGGTCTGCCCTGATTGCTTGCTTTGTCTGCCACAACTGCACGTCTTGGTACATTGGCCACTTCCCCTTTTGCCATCGTCTGCGCTTTTCTGCGACATGCCTCCGCCATCCCTCTGCCAACCCTGCCATCCTCCCCGCCCTCTGCTTTGTACTACCATGTGCAGGCTGACCCAGAGAATGCCGCAGATGCACTCCTCAACCTGCTGGCTTGGACTGAGGGAGGGCCCACAGCAAGCGAGGAGTGAGTTCTGCCGCCCGCTGCCTCAAACTGTGCCTATCGCCTGCCCGCTAGCACATGCTTGATGTTGCTAGACAGCACGCCTCGGCGTGTAGTGCGTCCAGGCGATACAGAAAGTGTGCACTGCTTCACCACTTCTCTGACCTGCTCGGCCTGGAGTGCTCGGCCATGGTGCCATTCACTTTTTGTCTGCTTCCAATGCCGTCTGGTCTAGCCTAGCCCAAGCCTGGCCCAGTCTTGGCTTGCTCTACGACGTCTCGCAGCACTGAAGCAAAGCACACCCATTTAGTATTGTCGTATTGCTCCCTTCTCCCCTTGCTGCAGCGGATATGGAAGTGAGAGTGTCGGCAGCGGAGGCCGGCAGGCTGCAGCGGCGGCGCAGCGGCTGCAGCAAGGCGCGGGCTCCCCTGCTGTCAAGCGGGCCAAGCTGGATGTTGCAGGGGTGAGCGAGCACACAGAGAGAGAGAGAGCAGGGGTCAGCGACAGCCCGCAGCCGCAGCAGCTGCGTCCACAGCCGGCCTCATCCCCGCAACATCCAGCAGCCCCGCTTCCTTCGGTTAACGTGTCCCGCACCTGCCCTGCTTCCCATGTGTGTTGCTTTGTACATGGCCTTTTTTGAATTCATGGATTTGGGACTGAACTGCCTGGTTGCGCGCTGGCATCTCTGTTTCGCAGGCCCGCCCTCGCCCGCAGCGCTCCGCAGCGGTGTCGGCGGTGGCTGCTGCCGCCAAAGCAGTGCTGCTGGATACCCCTATGGAAATTGACACGGCACCTGGATACTCAACAGCCAACGGCCGCAGCGGCGCCGCCAGCCGTGCGCGCCGGGCCCGTGGAGCCCGCAACGGCGCTTCCGCCGGGCGCAGTGGCCGGGGGGCAACGCGAAACGGCGAGGTGGCGGCGGCATTGCTGCCAAAGCAGGTGGAGCGGGAGCGTGGCGGCGGTTATGGCCTGCCACCCCTGCAGCCCCAACAGCACCACCAGCAGTATGGTGGCATGTTTGGCGAGCAGCCTGGATGGGGCACGCAAGCGTCCTATGGGTGAGCCGGATCTCCTGCTGCTGCTGGTGCTTCAATGCAGGACAGCGGCTGCATTGGCCAGACTCTCGCCTGCTTGGGGCTGCCTGCTGCTGCTTGCAGCCAAGGGGCCTGCCACTGCTGCCACTATGCCGCCGCGCCCCGTGCCTCTTGGTTCCGTAGTCGATTGCCCGCTGGTATAGCAAACCCTTTGTAGCACAACTCTAACAGTACCTTCTGCTGCGGTCCGTCTGTTTGTGCAGGCCTCCAGCCGGCCAGGCAGCGCCCCCTCATCCAGCCTGGCAGCAGGCCCCACCTCAGCACCCAGCCGGCATACCAGGCATACCAGCAGGAGGCAGCGAGCTTAGCCAGTCTCAGGCGCAGCTTCTTCGCATGTTGCTGCAGCAACAGCACCCTGGCAACGGCACGGCATCTCCGGCCCTTGGTGCCGCATCGGGTGCTTCGGCAGGCTTTGGCGGATCGTCTGCATCCGGCCCTGGCTTTGGATTGGGCCACCCTGGCACAGCAAGCGGGGCCGGCCCAGCTGCCGCCTCGGCAACTGCCTCCGGCAGCGGTGACGGCGTCCTGTCCGACCTCCTATCGCTGCTGCTGCAGCGCCAGCAAGGCGCATCGGCAACAGGGGCGGCGGCGGCAGCGCCGCCACCAGTCGACCCAAGCGCTGCAGTGCTGCTGCGAGTGCTTCCGCCCGAGGTGGCGGCTGCTGCCCTGGCGACGCTGCAGGCGCAACAGGTGCAGGCAGCGTCTGCGGCGCAGCAGTCGCGTGCCGGTGCGGGCCCCGACCTCCTCACCCTCCTGCTGCAGCGCCAGCAGGCGGCACGGGCGCCTGCAGCACCAGCGCAAGCCCCAGCACCAGCGCCGGAGGATGCCGCCAACGGCCTGCAAGCCCTGCTCCAGAGCGGTCGCCTGCAGCAGGCAGTTGCTGCGGCTGGCGCTGGTGGCTTGGGGCGCCTTCTGCAGCATCCCCAACTGGCCTGCCTACAGCGCCACTTTGCAGAGCTGAGGCAGCAGCTAGAGCAAGGGGAGCAGCAGCTATCGACGGCTGCTGCGGCTGCAGCGGCGCCCAAGCAGGAGCAGGAGGAGGAGAAGTGCGAGGAGGGGGAGGAAGGTGGAGAGCAGCCACAGGTAGAGGGGCAGTCTCTACTGCAGCCCTCTCAGCACCTGCAGGATGGCGTCAATGGCGGTGCTGCGGATGCAACACAGCAGCGACAGCAGCCGGTGTGTAAGGAAGCGGGAGAGATGGCGGCAGTGCCAGCTGGGATTGCTGGTGTGAAGAAGGAGCTGGCGCAGGAGCCGGATGAAGGGGAGAAGGAGGAGGAAGCGGCGGTTACTGAGGCAGGCGCAGGCAAGGAGCCTGCAGCAGCAGCGCGTAAGGAGGAGGTACCAGCACAGACCCTCAAACCGGAGCGCAACGCCCCCCAGAATGATAGCCTGCTATTGGGCCTACAAGCACTGCTGGAATCCAACCCGCACCTGGCACACCTCCGTCAGCACCCGCTGCTGCAGCAGTCGACAACTGCAGCCGCCCCTCCAGCGGCCCCACCACAGGCGCAGGTGGGACGCCAGTCTGTGTATGGCGCTGCGGGCGCCGCCACAGTGCCTGGCAATCTCAACTTGGCGCTCCTGGCAGGGCTGCTGCAGCAGCAGCAGCAGCGTCGAGTGGCTGAGGCGGCCGCTGCTACAGTTCAGGACCAGCAGCAACGGCGGCAGGGTGACGCTGCTGCAGCTGCAGGGTCGGCCAGCGAGTTTGTAGCCCAGCTGCTGCAGCGGGCGGCGGACAGCGGGGTCATGGGAGCTTGATGAGTAAGGCAAGGGAGGGGCTTCCAGCGACAGCTGAACACTCGGTATCGTGAGGGGTCTCCAGACGCCTGCAGTGGGCTAGGTAACCAGCAAGTAGAAGCTCCAATTACCACCTCCGTTGCCCACCCACTGCCCCCTTTAAACACCTGGGTTCGGATGCTAGGGAACAAGCTTAGCTCTCCCTCTCATTGCATCAGCGGCGCACCGTACCAACATATACGTGCACCGTGACATGCGAATTGTTCTGGCACTTGCGCCATGCACAGGCAACTTGCGCAAGCATCTGTTTCCCCCCATTTGCTTGCGCATGCCCATAGGCATAAACTTCTGATAGACAGCCCTCCTTTCATTCCTCTCTTTTCCCCCCTGCCAGCCAGGCAGGTCGGTCAATCGGTACATCGCAATCCATTCTTTTCCTCGACTCTTTTCAGTGTGTTTCCTGTGTTTTTTGGTACCTTCATGTGTTTTTGTCTGTGCTGCAGTCCCTCAAGATTCACCCCAGGCATGGGGATTGCATCACCTGAAATTGGGTGAGGGCGCTCCCCGCCGCACCTCTTGCATCAGCGGCTGCGCCCCTCCCCCACCCACACTGCATGTTTTTTCCTGTCCTGCCCCATTCGTCGTGTGCCTCTGCCAAGCACCCAGGCAAGAGCAGCAAGCTTCCTGCCCGAATGATTTTCGTGCGTCTGGCTCGTGCCACGATCACCATTCAAGATGATTCAAGAAAATGTTGACATCCCCTATCTTTTGGCCACCCAAGAGCCGTTTGTTTGGCGTCAGTTTGGGAGCCAGCAATCTAGCATGCCTGCAGATGCGCAGTAACCTTACCTGCAGGAGAAATGCACTGCGTTTTTTCACCCACCTTCCTTTTTTTGCTGCCCTCAGCGGCGCACCCTAGCTGCATTCATGCCCTGCATCTTTATCATAATTCCTGCTTGCTGTCAGGCACTGCCCACCCTGTGTGCCCTTCATTCCTTTGCAGTCAGGTGTACCCGTACCCGTGCCAGTTCGCTTATGCAACCCCTGCGTCTCTTTCAGTCGAGTGCAGCACAAGTGCAGTCCTGTCCCTTCTTCCAACCAGCTATGTCCCACCCCCTTCATCACTGACCAGTCATGCGGCTGCCAGTAACCCTCCCAGTGTTCCCGCCTTTCCTTCCTACATCACGTCTTGCCCTAAATACTACAAGTCCAGTCAATTTGCAGGCACCTGCTCAATTCTGTCACCCCCACTTCACCTTTTTTCCTGCAAAGGTGCTGCCTGCATCCTTGCGCATGACTGACACTTCCTGCCTGCGTGGACGCTTAACAGCCTCTGAATCCCTGCATGCCTCTCTCCCCTTCCCCTTGATCGTATATTCCTTTGAAACCTGCCTGTGTGCTTGCAACCATGTAATCATTTTTTGAGCTTCAGCAGCAGGCACTTATTGGCTGCACCTGCTTAAGCGTTATACGTGTTAAGCGTTAAGCACCGGGTATAGTCAGCATGTTTCTTCCTGCAGAAAAAGCGCTGCTGGTGGGATGGGCTGACGTGCGATTACTGCTGGTGAACTGCTGGGTGGGAAGTGTTGCCCATACACCGCAAACCCTTACAGTGACATGCAGATTTTGTTACCTGAAGTCGAATCAGCAAAGCCAACTGGATAAGGGTGAGGGACCAATGGCGCACACAGGAATTCAGGTGGGCACAGGGAGGCCTTCAGGACTCGCAAACTTCCTGCCCGGCTTGCCAAGGAGTGTCAGTGCACAGGTTATGTTCCGAGCGGACCACACTACAGAACATTGAGGGCAACTGCAGGAGGATCCCCTGGTGACACAGCCTGAGTCGCGATCTTGGTAACTGGACTGGGCAGCAAGCCCGGCGGTCACTCCCTGCTGCTCAGCCCAGCCAGTCCAGCACAGCCCAGCAGCAAGGCTCATCCCGCCAGTGCGGTAGCACCCGAGATGATCTCAATGAGCTCGGTTGTGATGGAGGCCTGGCGCGTGCGGTTGTACGTCAGCGTCAGCTGTGAAGGGGGGCCAGGCAGTGGGGCGGGGGCAAAGATTGCAAGGTTGAGGGAGAATCAAAGTGCGGTCTTGCCTTGATGTAAACCCTTAGCCCCCTGGTTAGCTAGAAAACTACACACCCGCCAATGCGTTCCCACGCCTTTGAACAGGCCATGTGCCCATCCACACTCACGCATGTATCCACACGTGCCACCA
>JAAMXP010002232.1:9910-23519 GCA_019693395.1 Ettlia oleoabundans | reverse complement strand
CCCCCCCCCCGCCGCCGACCCACGCTCCCCCTGCCCACGCATGCCCTTCCAACCACAACGCAGCGCAGCATGCATGTCGCTCACGTCGGGTGACAGCACGGTGGCGATGGTGGGCTTCTGGGCGATGGCCGACACAAAGCGGTTGTACAGGATGCGGGCGGTGTCGTACTCAGTCTTGAGGAGCTGCGGGGAAGATGGCGGTAACGGCAATCAAGGTCGACTGTTTGGCAGTTGTTCGGCAGGTAGCAGGAAGAACGAAGCAGCGCGCAACGTGCTTCTGTGGCATGCGTTGTCAAAAGGCAAGGAAAAATAATGCCATGCAACGCGCATGTGTGTAAGAATGGCTCATTAATACGAGCGTGCACACACATCCACACGGCCCCACGAACGCGCCCCACCCACTCTCACCTCCTCAGCGATGGCGCTTGCCTCTGGGAACGTCACGCGCACCTTGTTCGTGTCTGCGGGAAAGGGGCAGCATGGAGCGCAAATGATGAAGAGAAAGGGGGAGCATAGAGCGCAAATGATGAAGAGAAAGGGGGAGCATAGAGTGCAAATGATGAAGAAGGACAGGCAGCAGGGATGAGGAATAGCGTGCAGGGAGGGGGTCAGCGGGGTCTGAAGTCAGCAGATAGGTGTGGCTGGATGCACAGCAGCGTGCGAGTGCGCTGGACAATTTGTTTCACGTAATAGCACAGCTTGAAGGCAGGCAGGCAGGCAAGAAGTGAGGGAAACAGCAAGACGCGAGTGGCGGTGGCCAGTTGCAGGCGCCAGTCGATCCGCTGGCACTGTTTGAACCTGTTACGTCTGTGCCGATCTTTATAAGAATAAACGCACAAGTTCCCAACAACAGATGGTAAATGAACCCGACACGCTGCCCAGCGGCTGTGCTGACAAGCCACTCTTCAAATCAAGAACAGTGTGAGACCACCAGCGTAGGAGCAACATGCTGTGTGACCCTATTCTCCCTGCAAAGCCCAGTGTGCCCACCTGCGACGGTTGCATAGATGCTGTTGCGCATGTCGCGCTGCAGCTGGGAGCGACCCTGCACACAGACACACAGCAAGGCAAACCGCACACGTGCGTGAAGCACATAAAGCACATATGCCGCAACAAAGGCCAAGGAGGGGGGTGTGGGGCCAACATCGGATATCCAGCAACTGCATCTCCGCCATTCTATGTTGCATAATGCCATCACTACTAGGCACAATGTTTCCCGAGATAAACCAAACACAACATGTGTGATGGTATCAACCTAGATGCCCTGTGAGGACGCACCTTCTCCCCAATCACCACCAGCGAGGACTCCCTGGGCTGGTCGGCCTCCGAGACAGCAGCACCATCCTGAACCGCCTTGATGGCGGCACGCGTGTACCTGCAGGCGGTACAATGAGAGGCACAATGGGCAGTACATTGGGGGGCACAATGGCGATACGGACAGCTTGGCAGCTGGGTGTCGGCAGCAGGAGCGACAGGAACAAGGCGGCAGTGCCAAACAAGCAGCACCAGCAGCAGCAGCTTTCTCGAAGGTACCGAACTCTGCCTTTGCTGGCAACTTGTTGCTACCGTTTTCAGCCCAACCCAGCCAGTTGGGCTGTGTTTCCGCGCCCCAACCCCTCGCTCACTTGCAAATGGTGGTGTTGATGCCACCGCACAGGCCCTTGTCCGAGGTGACGGGCACGAAGACGGCCTTGGGCCCGTCGGCCGCCGGCAGGTCGCCCAGCATGCGTAAGAAGGGCTGAACGATGCCTCGGGACCCCTCCGTGTTGGCCTGCACCGCACATGACAATGACGTGACAGTTGACATACACACAGACGGCAGAACTATTAAAAGCGCTACGCTTATAGTACCCGTTTGATACGGAGAGCACACGAGGCATTCCGCACCGTGTTTCATCCATGCAATGATGCTGCAGCAACAACGCACAAGTACACATGCTCATGTACAGCTCAACAAGTGATGACAGACTCCAGCATCAACAGTCACTGCTGAGAAATCTTATTGGGGGAACAGGCAACCGGCAGCCAGCACCCACTTGAGCGGTGCGCATCTTGGATGCTGCCACCATCTTCATCGCCTTGGTGATTTTCTGGATGTTGGCTACGGACTTCATGCGCTGCTTGACTGCAGTCAGGAGGGGTGAGGTGATTCGGGACGGTGGACAGGTGGGGAATTGAGCTTCATAGACCGGGGTGAGGAGGGAGACCAAACCAACAAGGTGGGTGCACCCTGGTTGTCATAGTGGATGGTGCGCTGGGAGGGTAGCCTGGCTGGCGGGGATTTTTTGGGGGGAGAACAGTACCTGCAAGTGTGGACACGCCGCGGGAGCCTGCCTCTACTGCCTCGCACGCAATCCTGCAAGGCAAAGGGGCGTGAGGCGTGGGTCGGGCGTCGCCGCCCCCGCCCCGGGGCTCGTTCCCCTGCACGGCACAACCGTAAGCCTCCACCGCGCCCCACGCACCCCTGGGCCTGTTGCGCGGCCGCGGAAAGGCTCTCCACCAGCTGGGCAGCGCCCTGCTGCCTGAGCAGCAGGGCCTGGCCCACACGGCGCAGCATCGTCACTGCGGCGCCTCTAGTGTTGTTGTATCGCCGGTATGTGCGATCACTTTTGCAGAGAGTGTGTGCGTGCGCCAGACGAGGCATGAAGCCTGAGGAAAGGGGGAATGGGACCGAGGCGCGCGACTTGGCATCGCGCTGTTGTTTGCAAATGCTGCCTCCACAAGGAGCCATGCGGCCCGTAGGGCGACGCTGGCACGGGCAAGGGTCGCGTGGCCAGATGCCTGTCAAACCCTGCTTGCAACAGCCGAGCTATAGCGGCTGAACAGCCGTCGACATTACGATAAAGCGCGGTCATGCACGTCCGACCCTCCATCACCAAGCCCAGCGTCGCTGGGCTGCTGTCCTGCGCCGCCGCGCCCTCTCCAGCAGACCGGCTCTACCCCCGGCCGTTGGGTCTCGTACACCATTACTCAGAGCGAGCCACTCTACAGCAATGCGTCTTACAGATAGGGCCCATTACATTGTTGGTCGGCAACAGCAGCCAGGACACCGCCACAATCCGGCAGCGCAAACATCAGCCCTGTCTCTCCACATGCCGTCCCTGCCCAGCACAGCTGGTAGCTGTTGTGGTCAGGTCAGCCCCACAGGTCGGTCATGGGACGTGCAGTCATGAAAGCATCCACTATCTCATCCGTCACTGCCGCTCGTGCCGCCTTATGTCGCTCTACCATCTCGCTCAGCACCCCCACAAGCTCCGCCTTGATCTCTCCAGTCAGCATGCGACCGCTAGAGTACTCGGCACCAATCTACAGAGACGGAGACAAGAAGATTTCGAGTAATCTTTCAAATACACCTACATAGGAAGCAAGGCAAGGATGCGTGCGAAGATGGTGGGAGCACAGGGCAGCGGCAATGCACAGGACAGGTACAGCAAACAGCAAACAGCAATGAGCAAACACAGGGCTGCAAGCTCACAAACAACGGGCCCCCGCTCGTAGTTAGATACAACAGAAGCGCCCACCTGTGCCAGCCGTTTGTCGTCCTCCAAGAAGAAGTTGAGCCACTTCCAGGGCACATCAACATCCAGGTTGGCACCTGATAGGGAAGGCGGGGAGCAGAACTGAAGGAAGGGTGAGCAGCATAGCATGAGCATGAAGGAAGCGCATCTCATCAACAATCCGATTCCCGTTCTACGGGGACAGCAGGAGAACGCAGGGTGCAGTCAGGTAAGAGCAAGAAAGCGTGACTATTTTGGGGGCGAGTGCAGCAGAGAGGGAACAGTCCAAGGGAAACAATCTGTTTCCTCCTGTGATGTACAGAAGAGTCGCGCAGGACTGTTAACCAGGCAGAGCAGGAGCTAATTCAGCACATTTTCACCGGTCAACCTGACCTCCAACATGTGCTGGGCCAGTCTGAGAGGTGGTAGCCAACCGCTGATACAGCCCCCTGGGTCGTCCCAGCCATCCCGCCACCAACCCAAACCCCTCCACCCACCATTTGCACGGTGCTCCTCAATCGTTGCGCCGCCGCCGCTGAATGCATACTTGTTCACCTTGCTCTTGATCTGCTTGGGGGTGTCGCTGCAACAAACATGACAGTATGGAGTGTCAATGTGTCCAGGTGAATCTATGACACAAAAAGGGTGCTCCGTATGGGTTCAGAACATGACCCAACGTAATAACCTCCTATCAGGTTGCACTGCACACGCACCTCACAAAGATGGCGCTGTTTTGGTCACTAGCGCTCATCTTGCCGCTTTCACCCTGCAGCACATCGCAGCATGCACAGCACACTCAGCATGTACAACTTGAGGTCCCAGGCGACCGTGAAAAACAAATATCAAAACCAACCACGACAATATCAGCGCATGTAAAACCCACCACGACCCCGCACACCACTGTTGTGCTGGGGACATGCACGTCACCAACACCCACAACACCACACACCTGCAGTGCGGGGAAGAAGCGCGACTCTATGAGCGCCGTCTTGTGGTGCCCCAGGCGCGGCGCACAGTCTCGTGTCATGCGGAAGTAGGGGTCCTGGTCTATAGCACAGGGGATCAGGCAGCTGCGACAGAGCGGGATGCAAACGAGGCTGAAAGGTCAGCAGCCGAAAGATGGCTAGGGAATGGTGGTGGTGGTGGTGCTGGTGGTGGTGGTTCATGTGGCCAGGGGTATACCATGGATTTGTAAAAACAGTGGTAGAAGACAAAATACTAACGGGGGCACTTAGCATGCTACTTTATGAGCGTCTGCGACAATTGGGCCCCACTTAACTGTTGAACTTTTTTTATCTACCTGCCCACCACTCACCGAATGTCTTTCCGTTCTCCAAACATGTGCGGGAAGCTGTCTGGGAATGCAGGGGCTGCCTGAAATGCAAGAGAAATGCGGGTGGGCAGGTAGTGGTTGTTTGCAAGTACCCTGCACATCAGTTGCCAGCCGGAGAGAGACACCAGGCCCATCCCAACATTACAGAAAAGAAGCGCAGCAAGGCAGCAAAGTATGGCAGCAGGACATCACACCGTTGGCTCCGAAGCGCGCACTGAGCGGCGCATGCAGCATGCAGCCAGCATGCAACAGTACTGCAAAGTGCCACACGATAACTGTACTGCACGCACCTGTACTGCTGGGAAGGCTATCTTGCCGATGTGGTCGTCTGTGGTGAACCCAAAAATGCCGCGCACCTGATTCATGGGCACACACCTGCATGAGAGGGTTTGTGGGTGTGGGTGTGGGTGTGGGTGCGAGTGGGGGGCCCTGTAACGGCCTTGCTCGAAGGACTTGCGGGCACAACTTATCGATCTCTTTGTAGGCAAGGTCATCGCCTTGGACACCGCACGACCTGACCAACCCAAATCGTCTGCCTAGCACCCCTCCCTCCCTCCCTCGCTCCCCTCAGTTCACCCTGTTCCAAGTAGTTCCTCACCTCTGTATCCGCGCAATGTTGCGATAGAAAGCGCCTCCCACGTACTCAAAATCCGAGAAGATGAATGTGCGTGACACATCAAAGCCGCATGCGATGATGTCCTTGGCGTTCTCACGCGCCAGTCGCTGCGCCTCCTCCACAGAAAGACCCCTGCACATTGGAGGAGCATCGCAGCAATAAATATACATGGGGATGGCATGATGTCATTCCTCATCTGATTTTGCTTTCTTGACACTGCATATATGCCAAAACACAATACGCGCTCCAAGTACCTAAGGCACAGACAAGGAGGACAAGGCGAAGCACAAAAGCCCTCCCCACCATGCCACGCCAACCCCATCCCCCATCAACACCTCCCCAGCCACCTAACCCAGCCACCCACCCACCTCCACAGGAATTTCTCGTCATCTGTGAGCTGTATGACCAGCGGCACCTTGAACGCATCCTGCAGCCACTTGGTGAACATGAAGGGCACAAGGTGGCCCAGGTGCAGCGCCTCGCTCGATGGACCCTGCGGCATGGCATGGAAGGGGTGGGTGGGTGGGTGGGTGGGTGGAAGAAGGGAACATTGAAATTGTGAGGATGTCAATCTATATCATGTACGCCTAGTCAGGACGTGTGCAGCCCGGTGTATTGGATGCACCATATGGCGTTTACCATGTGAACACCCTCCAACCCAAACACACTAGCACGCACCCGCCCGGTGTACAAGTAAAAAGGCTCTCTGCGCTCGTAGGCATTCAGCAGCTCGTTCAAATCCCTGCAGGAAGGGCGAAGGCCAGGTGGAACGGCCAGAGAACAGGTGGGCAGGCAGGTGGGCAGGAAGGCAGGCAAGAACCCAACAGCAACGCCAAGCACCGAGCCAAAAACAACGTGAAGCCTCCTCGGTTCAAGCAGTGTGCAGCGAGGGGGCAGGCGGGATGGAATGCATGCCGGGCAGGTTTCTGCAGGCATGAACATCAGCAGGCACACGGCATATGCAGCTGCAGACCCCAGGCCACAGCTCTGGCAAAGTGCCCTGCTGCTGTCAAAGTACCGCAGTGTGGGCCCATTTCCAGACATATCAGACGACTACCAGCCCTCGCCCAAGCATCAGGCCCCGCATCAGGCCCCAGCATCAGCCGCACCCCCTCCCCAGCGGGCGCAACCAGCAGCTAGCTGTGCTGTCATGCCTGTGAGCAAAGAAGATGCCTCTCTTTAGGAAGGGGTGAGCGGGCCGCCCCGTCAGCCGCTCTATCCGCGCCACAAGGGCATCATCTATTGTCTGGCATCCAAACTGCATCACCACAGAACCAGCGAGAGCAGGCATGGAGTGAGCACAGGCGAGTGGGGTCGGCCACGGCAGAGACGAACGCGGGGTGGGCAGTGCAGGGCACCACTGGAGTTTGCCTTGAGCCTCCTTGCTGCCCCGGTGAGTGCAACTACCACTCATGACATTTTCGCAGTGCTCTGGCTTGTTTGCCTGGTAAGGCTCGTGTTGATGTTGTTGGAAGAAGACGGCGGTTGGTCGGTGATGGCGGAGCTGCTGCCATCCTCACCTGCGCTACAAGCTTGTTGTAATCAATTTTGCCGTCAGCACCGCCCGTCACATCCCAGGGGGTGATTACCTGTAAGGCCATGGGAAGCGAAGCAGCAAACTGAGCAGCAGCAAGGTGAAACCATGCTTGCTGGGCTTCTGGCGGCAGCAGTGCAACCGGCAGCTGGCAACAGGCTTGCTGGGCAATGTGCGGCAAAGAGACGTGCGCCATTTGCAAGGATTGCCGAACGAAGCCCGCACAACCGAGTATACTAGCAGCGCAGGGCGGCACGGAAGGGGCATGTGGCATCACCTGCTCCCCGTCCTGCGCCTGCTGCTCCTGACCCTCCATGGGTTGCTGCTGCTCCCCATTTGCCGCCTGCTGGTCTGCTGCAGACGCCATGTTGCACCGGACTTGTCAGGTCCACGCCAACGCGCGGAGAGTCGCCTTGGGACCCCCCTTATGTTTTATCAGACACAATATGTACTTGCGAGTAACAATTACAGCGTTTGCAACCCAAACCGCGGTAGAAAGGAGGCGGCGGCAAATCCGTCATGAGCTGCCGTCATTGCCACCGGTGCCGCTTGCCTGTCACTTCAAAGCCGCCCACTCAAAGCTTTGGCCCAGCTAAAGCTCATTGCTTGACGTTAGCACTACCTAATTCTAGCGTAAACTGGTATCTGTGTTTACCGCAAGACGGGCACACAGGTGGTGGCAAAGCCGCATGTGGGGGTCATAGGTTTCCGAAGAGATGCCGATGTATCTGTGCACCGCTGTTGCTACCTGGAGATTTGCAGACATTTTGAAGCAATATGTAGCCCTTTTGAACGTGCGAAGGCGAGTGTCCTACGTGACACTGCCAGGGCTGTTGGGGAGGGTAGCACCGCCAACCGATTTAACACAACCCACATCGGTACCCATTGCGCGTATTTGCTACATGCGTGACTGCCAAATGGCCGACGTGTGTCAGTATCAAAGGATGTTGCATTGCTGCCTGCAAAGCACTGAAAGGTACCAAAGCCAACAGCAACCCAGGCATCCACCACCACAGGAGCGGGCGGGGCGTACGTGCTGACATGGCTGAGGATGAGGAGATGAGGCTCGTTTGAACTCTCGTCTTGGCGACGCCCAAAGCGCTCCAAAGTTTTTCACGCTGCTACCTGGTTCTCGGTAGTCCAATCTTCGGTTGCTTCGGCGCACCTCTGTAGCGCGCGAAATGGCTGTGGCGCTGCCGCCCCCCGCTCCGGGCTATTTGGCGCCGCCCACATGGCCCGTGTCACTTGATTGGACGGAGGAGGAACAGCGGGCCCTGGAGGCGGGCATGCAGCGCTACCCGCCCGACCGCTTCGACATGGTGCAGCGCTACGTCAAGATAGCTGCTATGCTGCCGCGCAAGAGCGTTCGGGACGTTGCATTGCGAGCGCGGTGGACCATAAACCAGCAGCTGCTGAAAAAACGCAAGCCTGGCGAGCCGCTCCTGCCGGTGCCGTCAGGCGCCAAGAAGCCGCTGCCCCCAGGCATGCTGCCTCCCAAGGCCCCCACTCTACCACCAGTGCCCATGGTGCGTGTGCTCTTATTTCACGCTTGGTAGGCTGCCTGGCAGGCAGGCGCTTGATCTACAAGCAACCCTTTGACACTGGCAGCCTGCCTTCCTGAGAGTTGCTCAAATGCCCTCGCACTTTGGCCTTGTCTGTACCAGTTGCTGCTATGGCTGGGTTTCATGCTGGGCCAGCAAAGTTAGCAAGCGTGCCTAGCGCTGATTCCACCGGCACCGCCGCAGATTCCGGGTATGCCGTCGCTGCCGCCCGCCGCCGCCGCCGCCATCCCTGCGGACTCTCCCACCAATGCCGTCATCTCAGGGCCAATCGCGCAGCTGCTTGAAGCCAACTTCTCGATACTGAATGAGGTGTGGCGCAATGCATTGATGGCTTGTTTGAGCGGCAGCTTGCAGCAGTTGTTATGTTGGGTTGTTGCACTGAACTTTGAGAGCGTGCAACTGTGGTACCTGCAGCATCTGCCGCAAGTGCGTGTTTGCCTGCTGCCAGTGGTGCCAGGTGCTGCTGAACCACACTCCCTACTTTCACCAACTCAACCACTTTGCAATGCGCGCAACTGCCATTGCTTGCCGCCCACAACATTTATGGTTTGCTGCCTGGATAATCCCGCCAGACACAACCGGCATTTGGCATTCCACTATCTATGCTGCCTGCGTGCCTGCGTACCTGCCTGCCTTCAGTTCCGCGCCAACATGACCGACTTCAAGGTGGCGGAGAACACAGAGCTGCTGGTGGCCTTCAGGGACAACATACTGGCAATAATAAACGCAATGGAGGCCATGGGGGGAGTCATGGCGCAGATGCCGCAGCTGCCTGTCAGGTGAGCAAGGAGGATGGGAGGGCTGCGCTGGGTCACGTGCTGGGATGCATGCGCATGTGTTGATGCCATGGCAGCCATGTGCTGGGTTGTGTGCTGGGTGTGTGCTTGGTTGGTGCCAGGGTAGCAGTAAGCTGGGCTGCATGTGCATGTGGCTGCCGATGCCTGCCGTTGGTATCGGAGATCCCCACTGGTTGATGTACAGCCCTGATTGTGGTGCTTGCAAACATGCCAGATTAGGTGGATTGCAACGCCTTCAAGAAAGCGCTTGCGAGGAAGGCTAGCTGCATGACACTATCCTCTGCTCTGCGTTACACCTGACCTTGAACTGCAGCCCCTTGATGCCTCGCGGTACTGCCCTCGTACTGCAGGTTGAATGTGGACCTGGCCAACAACTTCCTGCCAGCCCGCCCAGCCAGCCTGCCTCGCCACAACCTGGCGATGCCGCCACCGCAGCCCGCGCTCAACGCGCCCGGCATGGTGCCGCTCACAGAAGATTATGCGGGGCCAGGGGCGGGGGCAGTTCCCCACCCCACATCAGCAGCAGCAACAGCCCCGGGCACCAGCGCAGCGCCGCCTCCCACCTCGCTGCCGCTGCCTGGCGCGGGCGGCATGCCCTTCATAGGTGGCGGCTTTGGCGGCGCGCCCACGCTCATACGACAAGAACCGCCGGTGATCGTGAAGAAGCAAGAGGGATGACGTGGCGGCGACATTGGTGGTTTGCACGGCGGCAACACCCAGCTCGCCAGCTCAGCACCATTCCATCAGGACATTGGCTCAGCCATGGTCTGAGGAGCTGCTCTACGCCGCCGCTCTGCCGCTCCCAGTTTGCGCCACGGTTCTGTTTTTGTGCACCTACCAAGTTTTGACCGCCGACTGCTAACTGCTGACCTTGCCCTCTCACCCCAGCATTGCCTGACCAGATCACCTGTTCCAGTTGTAACCTCCCCGCATAAGACCTTGGTAGTGATCTACACTAGTAGAGCGTTACAGAAGGTGCCGGTGATCAATGGGCGCTAAGGTCGCAAGTCAAATGAGTTTGGGTAGATCGGGACAGATCAGCCAGGGTGGTATGTTCATCGGGTGTATTGCAACTTCATGGGGAGGTGAGTTTTAGGATTGGGGAAAGAGTCGATCCATTCTATGTTATGGCGGTTTAATATGCACATTGGTCGGGTTGGGGTTGCAGTTTCAGGCCAGCCCAAGCCCTCTTCAGTAGCAGAAGGCGAAGGCGTTGGCTGCAGCGGAGGCAAAGCCGCCCTGCGCAGCGGTGGCGCTGGCCTGCGCCTCTGCCAGTGCCTCGCAGAGCGGTGCGGGGTAGCTGGCAAAGGCCTGAGCCAGGGCTGAGGCGTGGGCGGAAGCAAAGCCGCCACCAGTGGCCAGGGCGGTGGCCAGGGCATCGGCAACAGCCACACCGTTGCCAATGGCGGCGGCTGTGGTCTGCCGGAGAAAAGGGGCATGGAGGGTGGACAGAGTGTGGGGGTAAGCTCTGACAATTAAAGCAAATCTAAGCCGGCATGGCGGCTCGAACGCATCCACACACTGGCATCTGCCATTCAAAGCACCGAGCTGTGTGCCAGTTACCTGTGCAAAGGCGCAGGCGGCGGCAGCGTCACAAGAGGCGTAGGCATTGGCGGCGGCCTGGGCAACTGCAGCGCCGCCACCTGCAGGGCCAAGGGAGTGACGCATGGGGTGGCTTAGGGTGGCGCCTGTAGAGCACAGTGCAGCCGTAATGGTGCAGGATGCTCTCTTGCTTTGGCTCAACACAATTGCATGGTCAGACGGATTCACAGCGTGGTGTGGCGGTAGTTGAGCATCCTTTAGCCGCCCTTCCACAATGACTGGAACACCACCCTTACCCTGTGCGATGGCTTGGGCATATGCATTGGCAATTGCAGTGCTGCGGCCAGCAGACTGTGCTTGGGATTTAGCGTTAGCAGTGGCCCCCTTACCCTTCTGCAGGCAACAAGGCAGCCAACAGTATCGAGCGGGGTCTACATGAGTGGGCGACTGGTGGCTGAAAACTCAGCAGCAATTACCGACAAGACCGCTTGCCGCCGCTCCCGCTGCATCTGTCTGCTGCTATCGACGTGGGTCTGCTTTCTCAATGCACCGCCCCCTGGGATTGGGCGTTGGCATTTGCTCCGTTGCCCTTCTGCAGGCACGAGAGCCAGCCAACAATGTGTAGCAGGGTAAACAACAGTGACGTGTTGGTGGTGGGTGTCAGCTGGGAACACATAGCATGAGCACGTGTTGCTTTCCCATGCTGACAATGCTGCTGCCCTGTTGAGAGCAGGCAGGAGCAGGCCGGGTTGGACATACCACCAGCTCCCGGCCCCGCCGCCACTCACCGCAGTGGCAGCGCTGTCGGCAATAGCGGTGACGCGGCCAGAAGCTTGAGCCTGGGAGTCAGCGTTGGCAACAGCGCCCCTACCCTCCTGCAGGCATGGCAGGGATTCACACAGCAGTGAAAGGGCAGACCTATTGCTCTTACTTCCACTACCCTTGCACGCTGCCCACAACATGAGCATGCTTCCCCTGCGGGGCCCTCTCCCGTAACCCTTACTGCTTTGGCGGCGCCGTTGGCGACGGCGGTGGTGTCGCCGGTGGCTGATGCCCGGGAGTTGGCAGCCGTGGCAGACGCGCTTGCTTACGCCTTAGCCAGCAGCCTGCGGCCTGCAGCAGGGGCAGGAAGGCGAGAAGGCACTTTTCCGGCCAGCTCCCATCACAATAGTGGGCAGCTGCCTGGGCAGGAGGTGCTGCCAATGTACTGCTGTGCTCAAAGCAACGCCTGCTCGACTCACTTAGGACGGGAACTCGGTCAGCCGAGGCGGCAAGCCCCGCAAAGAGCACCAGGCAGGCGATCAGGATGCACCTCCGCATGCTGAACACGGCTGAGGTTGATTGGAAGGGTGGAGGGGAGGAGGTGCCTGGCAGGCAGGGGCGTGCTGGTGAGCACTGAGGCTCAAAGGCTGTGCAGTGATCTGGCAGGTATGCTATGCGTAAGTAACTACTTAAACAGTCATTGGAGACACCTGCTGCTGGCTTCCCAGTCAGGGTACTGCCTAATCACCCTCTGCCGCTACTAAAGGAGCCAGCATATGGGCTGCTGCTGCTGCTACGACCCTATCACCTCAGCCTGTCTGATTCAAGGTGGTAATCCATTGAAAACTTATCGCAGGCAGTGTTGCATACGTGGAGTGCAGAGAGTATGCATCCAGGCATAATGCTGTGTGGCTCGCTCGCATGGCGCATGCTATACCTAACCCATGGGCTAGCGCTGGCCAGCGCTGCGTCATACACCTGATCACAGAAAGCGACAGTTGTCCACCAGTAAACTATGCAATAAAAGAAGACTGACTATATTTGACCAAACAAAGGCGGAAATTTGCCAGGCTTTGACTGCCGACTGCCAATTCTCTGACCTCTCCCTGCTCACACCAGCATTGCCTGACCAGATCACTTGTTTCTCTTGTAACCTCCCAGGGTAAGACCCAGGGAGATGCCACGATAAGACAAGGCTTTTTAAAGGTGTGTCGGGTGATCAATGGGGGCTAGGGTCGCAAATAAAAACAGATT
This sequence comes from Ettlia oleoabundans, assembly GCA_019693395.1. Classification (NCBI taxonomy): domain Eukaryota; kingdom Viridiplantae; phylum Chlorophyta; class Chlorophyceae; order Chlamydomonadales; genus Ettlia; species Ettlia oleoabundans. Next base: position 10,622 of record JAAMXP010002232.1, on the reverse strand, counting down.
GGACAGATCGGGACAGATCGGCAGCGCTTGAATAACGCATCGGGTGTAACGCATGTGGAAGTGACACTAAGATTGACGAAGGATGGATCGGATACCGAGAAATCAAGCACAATTGATACATATCTGTAATTTTGTAATGCACTTCCACGCCAGCTCAAGAGACCTCTCAGTGGCAGAAGGCAAAGGCATCGGCTGCAGCGGAGGCAAAGCCGCCCTGCGCAGCGGTGGCGCTGGCCTGCGCCTCTGCGAGTGCCTCGCAGAGCGGTGCGGGGTAGCTGGCAAAGGCCTGAGCCAGGGCTGAGGCGTAGGCGGAAGCAAAGCCGCCACCAGTGGCCAGAGCGGTGGCCAGGGCATCGGCAACAGCCACACCGTTGCCGATGGCGGTGGCGGTGGCCTGCGGGTGAAATGGGAGAGGGGTAGGTGGGTGGGCACCCTGGTGGGGGCTGGCAGTTGAAAAGCTGCTGAGCAGGCACAGCAGCACCACACAGATGGCGGAGAGACCCAGGTGCAGACTAGCACTTTGTGCCACTCACACAACTGTGCTGTGTGTCAATTACCTGCGCAAAGGCGTAGGCGGCGGCGTCGTCACCAGAGGCGTAGGCACTGGCAGCGGCCTGGGCCAGGGCTGAGCCGTATCCAGAAGCAAAGGCTGAGGCAGAAGCCTGGGCAATCGCGGTGCTGCCACCTGCAAAGCGCGTGTGTGTGTGGGGGT
>JAAMXP010002231.1:0-23825 GCA_019693395.1 Ettlia oleoabundans | reverse complement strand
ATGTGAGTGTGTGTGGGGGTGTGTGTGGGTGAAGGGGGCGCGCGGGGCGATCAGTATTTGTACGACCTGGCAGGGAGGGTCTGCTTCCAACCGCCCAAGCCAGCAGGGGTGTGGCCCAACTGGTCATATAGCATTGCAAAGATCGCAAGTGCCCACAACGAATAGCGCTACCAGGCCTAGCAACAACCATGCTCGTCTTCAGCGCCACCTCAGCTATTGCTCCCCTTGTTACCCGGGAACCGCACCGTGTCCGCCTTTGATGCCACCCTGCCACAGGAATGGTCGGCGCCTTGAGCTGCTGTACGTGGCGGGCAGCCACAGCCTGGCACCCGACGTGTTTGAGGTGGCAGAGGCGTGCCGCGGCCTGGACGATGCCGCCAAGCTGGCAGCGGCGCGACCCCTGGACCCTGAGGCCTCGGGTGCGTGCAGGTCACATGGGTGGGGGCGTACAACTAGGGGGGGCCCGTAAATTCCAGGGGACCAGGTGGAGTGGTTTTGGCGACCGTGTCTGCATTGTGCGGTGGGAGGGCATGCGGCTGTGCTGCGCGGTGTGCTAGATGCGTGTGCAGGGCTGAATGCGCCAGCTGCCCCAACTTGCACAATGTGCTGCTGCCTCAGCTTGCACCACTTACCTGCAGCTATTTTGCCACTGTGCCCTTCTTACACCTTCACCTCATGGCTGCCTGCCTGCCTGCCTGCCTGCCTGCCTGCCCCACCCAAATGATGCAGAGGGGATGAATGGGCTGATTGCTGCACCTGGTGGCGAGGCATGCTCCCCCGTGATGCCCGCCCCCTACCGCGGTATTGGCGACGACATCACCAGCAACAGCGTGGTGTGCTGCATGTACAAGCTGCCCCCGCACCATAAGCACTCGATACAGTTGCTGCAGGGGGCAAAGGAGGAGGTGAGGAGCGCACTGTGCCGCTAACCCCTGTTGTAGCCAGGGCAGAAGGGAGATGCAACCTCCACCAGCTGTGCATGCCGCGGTCGCAAGCCGCTCAGCCAGCCGAACCAGCAAGTGTGTCGAGTGTGCCGCAGCTTGATCCACAGTGTGTGCAGCCGGAGCAGATCACAGCTAGGCCCCTCCGCCTGCTGGGTTGGCCACCTACCGGCTGCCTGCCTCTCTGCCTGTCCTGGAATCACCTTCTAACTTTGGGCTGTGCTGACTGCCTTCTCACCTTGTCCAATCCGCAGGATCCTGTGGTCACAGATGCCGACTTGCCGCCTGAGCAGCCGCTGTGGCACGAGGCGCCGCGTCGGGGAGGTGGCTTCCACGGTCAGCGGCCGCCGCCGCCGGGTCTGTTGGGCGACGGTGCTCACCGCATGCTGCAGCACAGCCTGCACATGGGGCGGCAACAGCAGCAGCAGTACCCTGGGGCGGGTGTGCAGCCTGTGTATGGCAGACAACAGGGCGGCAGCATGTACCAGCCCCCCCCCATGCTCCCGCACTTTGGCTACCAGCAACCGCCCCCCATGCAGCACCCGCAACAGTCTGGCTTCCGCCCGCCACAGCAGTTTGGCTACCAACAGCGTCCACCCATGCAGCCGCCCATGCAGCCGCAGTTTGGCTTCCAACAGCCGCCTCCCATGCAGCACCCGCAGCAGTTTGGCTTCCGCCCACCGCAGCAGCCTGTGGGTGGCGCCAGGTTTGCGGGTGGCTCCTTTGGTGGCCCGGGGGGCCCAATGCAGCCTCCGGGAGGCTTTGGTGGTTTCACACCTGCCCCGCCCGCCTTCCAGCAGCAGCCAGGGCAGTTTGATGGCGGCTTGGGCCCGCCCCAACCCGGCTTTGGCGGCGCACAGTTTGCCCCGCAGCAGCAGCCTCAGCAGGGCGGGTTTGCGCATGGCAACCCCTTTGCCGCGCTGCAGCGCCGCCAATGATGTGTCTGCATGTCAGCGCAGCAGATGCAAAGCTGGCACTGAAACCTACTGCCTAGAGACCGCTGCTGGCGCCTGTTTGTATGTCTGTGTAATGTGTACACCTGCCTGTTCCCGTCTTCTCATTCCAATCCACAATTGGGCATGTGTCAAACCGTTGTAAATTTGTGTGCTACGCATGAAACGAACGAGTGTAAGTATTCTTTTGGGCGAAATGCATGAAATCCAGCATACAGAACAAGCCAAGAGGGAGAAGCAAGGGCGGAGATTCAGGCCACAATGTCACATGTGTCATTATGTTGGGGTGTGCCATGAATTTGCAGCACAGTACAGGGAAAATATTTGTACAAAAAGCGAAGAGAAAAGAGCTGAGGACAACTAAGGGGCAGGCGCCTGCAGCACCCGCCTACGGCTGCTTGGGCGCGTCAGGTTTGCTGCCCTCGCCTGGCGGCGGCGGCTTGTGCTCCGCTACCTGCTTTATGTCCTGCTTGGCTGCCTGCCTGCAGCCATCACAAATAATAACAATCAGGACCTTCAGCACGTTCCGGTGGGGAATGCAAGTTGAGACATGCATGTGAGTGTGGGACGGGCGAGGAGCAGAGCAGCACCGAGGCCAGGCGCGGGCGCTCACTCTGCCGCAGTGCTCTGCTCCTCCAGCCAAGTGCGAATGTGTCGCATGTTACGCCGCAATACGGCTGATGACTGTTTGATGTCCTTGCTCATCAGCATTGCCACCGCGCCCACACCCACTGCACAGCAAAAGGAGGTCGCTCAGTTGTAGCGGGTTGGCAAGCGGGCGGGGCGGTAGGTGGCGGCAATCTGGTCGGAAGCACAGGGCGTCAAGCTGCCGAATTGTCACCTATCGTAAGCAAAAAGTTGCTGATCGCCATCTGTCGCTGCTTGGCTGCCACAACAAGGGAGTGAACGGGGTTTACGCGAGTAGTGCACACTCAAGCGTAGTTTTCACACTGTAGTACTGATAGGGTGTTCTACTGCAATGCTGCGAGACGATTTTTTGTCGCACATTTCGTTCGGCACGGACCGAGAAGTACAGCGTACCTCCTGAAGGCCAGGGTCCGCGCTCTTCCCCAGCCTCCCTCCCCATTCGCTCCCTTTCTTGCCTTGGGTGTGGGCCAGTGGTCGCGGGCAAAATGGTGAGCGAGGCCGGTGCATGGCCGGCATGAGGCAGCGGTGGGGGAAGGCCCGCATCGCCGGCTAGGCCCAACGGCTGCTCGGATAGCGCTCCCGGGCACCAGGGATACGTCCTGCAGCGCCAGCCGCCCGCCCAGCTTGTCAATCATCGGTGCTGCAGGTGAACGTCCCGAAGACCAAGAAGGCCTTCTGCAAGGGCAAGGAGTGCCGCAAGCACACCATGCACAAGGTCACCCAGTACAAGACCGGCAAGGCATCCCTGTATGCCCAGGGTGCGTGGCGGCACCCGCGCAGGGCAGACGTTGGGCACACACCGCCTGCTTTTGCTGTGGCAGGCAAAGCTGTATTTGCAGCTTAAGTCACAGATACGAGCAGCTGATAGTGGATGTGGACTTGGGAAATAACCAATTTCAGCACAACATCAGAGCTGCCACCAGCTGCAGTGTGGCTGGAGACTGACCCTGTTGTCGCTGTGTGCAGGCAAGCGGCGTTACGACCGTAAGCAGTCGGGCTATGGTGGTCAGACCAAGCCTGTGTTCCACAAGAAGGTACGCTGCGCTGTACTGCCTCGTTCCAGCCAAACAAGTCAGCAGATGATCAGCTGCAGCCCTTAGAGCATGAGCGACAGCAGCCTTCAAGTGCGGCATCAGCAGCAAGCATCAGCAGCGACAGCGGCACAAGGTGCTGCGAGGACAGCTGTTTCCATTTGATGACAGCCAGAGTGGCGGTGTTCAGCCTGCTTAAACAGCGGCCTGCAAGCGTGCAGAAAGTTATGCTGGCCTTTGTGTGACGGTAGAGTTGTTCAGCTATGAATGCAGCGTCAGCAGGACAGCCACTGGCTGTAAGTTAGCCTGGCAGCTGTACTAGGACGCAATATTGAGCTGTAGATGGCTGGCTGGTTGACCAGTTGTTCACAGTTGCAGGGGTGTTTCTCCACCTTCTGTGCCTATTGACAGACTGTTTGCTGACAGCTGTTGTGCTGTTGTTGTGGCCACGGTGCCCGTATCTGCAGGCAAAGACCACCAAGAAGATCGTGCTCCGTCTGGCTTGCACTGTCTGCAAGGCGCAGCATATGCACGCCATCAAGGTGTGCGGGGGTGGTGGTAAACTGCCGCTTGGGCACATCTGTGAGGCACACACAAACACACCACCAGCACTGGCAAGAGCACCTGTCACTGTTGTGGACTTTGGAATCGGCGCGGAACACGTGTGGCGCCAGCTATCAACATTGCCTGCCCAGCCTACTCATATCAGACCCGTGTGACGTGCTGGGTTCTGACGCCCTGTGCGCTCTCCCTACATTCCTGCCACGCCCTGCTGCAGCGCTGCAAGCACTTTGAGATCGGTGGAGACAAGAAGGTGAAGGGCCTGTACTAAGCCGGCCCTCAGATGATTCATGGCAGCTTGCCGTGGCCATACTTGCATGTCTGGGGTGGCGGCAGCCCCCCTCCGTGTAACTAGGATCTGCAAAAGGCATATCAGCCTGAGAGGCAGACAGAGAGGATGCCTCAGGCAGCCAGTTGGACAGCTGCCAAAGGAGCTACCATGGGGCGCATGCAGATTTGTGTCGAGAAGTCAGAAATCTTCATCCAGACAGCAAGGGTCCAAGGCTTCAGCACTCTTGCTTTATGCATGAGCACTTCGCCAGCACCACGCAGAATTCCCAGCTTCAATTCCCTGAACTGCTTGGAGCAAGCGGTGTTTACAGGCTGGGTCAACTCGGGGTGGTATGGGGGTGGGGAGATGGGGGCACGCATGGTATGTGCAGGTCAGAGGTATCACAGGTTGATATAGGTTTGTGGCGGCGCGCATTCAGCATGGAAATGCTCGAAAGAGGGTGGCAGGCACCTGGAGATTAAGCGAAGAATATTGGAGCAACAGGGGGTAAAAATCAAGCAGCAGCGAGGCAGCATGGCAGCCGGACGAGCGGATGGTTCGAGTGGAACATGGTGATGTAGAATTTAATGTACAAAGGATGAACTTAAGTGTCAACAGTGCGCCAGCAGCCGCCCTTCTATGTCGCACTCTGCTTGTAGTTCTTTGTGTCCAAAATTTGCTTTCCTGCGGTCACTGGTGATATTACGCTCAGCAGGCGGTCATGTGAAAGGGGCAAAACACAGCATTTGCTGTTTCACAAGTCGTACTTGCGGAAGGGTCTTACCGCACATCGCACAGAGCCCCTTGTAATAGCTACACGACTGGCAGTACTTGTACTCATGGGCGATGCTGCTCTTGCAAGTCTGCAGGCAAGACCACATGAACAGGCAACACACCATAAGGGCATTAACCCATGCAATGCATGGCATGCAGCAATCAATTAGCAGCACCACTTTTGCACAGCGCACTCTGTTGCGAGACTCCCCCGGCAGTATGCGACTCATGCAGCAAGCAATGAGCGAGCGAGCAGGTGTTTCCACAGCCAACCCGGCCACAGTGCAGTTAACTCGCCAGTCAGTGCATCTAAGCAGCCTGCTCACTGTGCACTTTGCGTTGTAAGGCGCCCATTGCTTCTTCTTTGTCAACATCTTGTTCTCGTTAACCTGCAGAGAGGAAGGGGCACAGCATAGGACAGGAAACCGTCTGCAGGTACGCAACACAAAAGCTGGTAAGGACTGCTGATACCTAGTTACATTTCATGCTTCACTGCTGCATGCGAGCTCCAGCAAGCGCACCTTCCGCCCTCCACTCTCCATTGTGTTGTGAGCCCCATCCTTCCATTTATCTTGGACGATGACCTGCAGTTGAGATGGCGGCAGCAGATGGGCACCTGTGGCTGTATGGCAAATCAGCACCCCGCCTTTTGCCGGATCGCGCAGACTCATTCATCACCGCTATAACGGTAACCGGCTAGTTCTGAAAACTCGCAGCACCGACAGCGCGCGGGCACCTCCATGTTGATTCCCTCACCTTGGCCAGCTTCTTCTGGCACTTGTCGCACACCATAAGACGCGGGCGGTGCAGCCCCGAGCGCGAGAGGTGCAGTCGGGAAGGCCTTTTCGCTGCAGGACGTCGCTGTAGGCTAGTAAGGACAAAATATACCTCACGTAACGGTTTGATAGGAGGGCGCAAAGTGGGGAACAGGCCATATATCGGCCCTATGCAACGGCTGGCGCCAGCTCGCAACGGGGACAGGGATGCAGCCCTGCCGAGGAGCACAGCAGAGTTTGGAGGATGCTATGTCCGCTTCAGAACTTGTGTTACATCTGTGACGATTGGCTGCGCATTTAGTCGCTGCAGGCCACTAGGAAATGCCAGGGTTGTGTCAGCCGCTGATGCCCCTTCATCTGGCCCTTCAACTCAGCTGCTGTAGCCGGGCAGTGATGTCCTTGTGGAGCTTCGGCACCTGCTTCTCGTACTCCTGCATACACAGACCAGCACCACTGCCATCAGTGGTACTAATGTGTGTGTGGAGGGGCGGCGGGGTTGGGGGTTGGGGTGGTGGTGGTGGTTGTGTGTGGGGGGGGGGCCGGCAGCGGCATGCGCGCGGGAAGGGTGAGGGGGCGGGGAACCGGGGGGCTCGCCCACAGTACAGCACTCTCAAGTAGCAGCTGTTTTTGAAAAAAATCCCTCGCCCGCAATCCCACCTGCGCGCAGTCTGCCGCACACTCGCTCAGCAGCTTCTGTGCCTTCTCTATCTCCTTATCACTTGGTTGTGCTGATAGCTGCTCCTGCAACCAAACAGCAACAGCAACAGGCAGCTTGGTAACAGACATTGCTGCTCGTGACGCGTTGTTTTAAGTATTGCAGTATGCTATGCACAGAGATAACCCCGCCCAGGCCAGGCTGAAAACATCTGGAGTCCCACCCACCTGCGCCTTGTCTTGGCACCTTTGCACGCAGCGTTGAAGGCGATCCTGCAAGCAAGAACAGCGTGGCACAATCAGGGTGTCCTAGCTCTTGCTGGGCAAGTCCAGCACAGCCTTGACATCTGTCAAGTGCAATGTTGGAAGCTGGGATTGTCGGGTTGCAACTATGCAGCAGCTTGCGTCCACTGTTACTGATACCCTTACCAATGAACCGGCTGCAAATTCACACCTGAAATTCCCGAATGGTTGTGTTGATGAGTTCATTAGCGACCACAACACGCCGCTCACAGCTGCCGCAGCATTCTTGCAGCGCAGCTTGGCTGGGTGCCGAGTCGCAGCATTGTGCTTGACACAGGAATGACGCTTTCTGTAGTGGTCGCATGTGCGCCTTGTCGAGCTGGTCCACCATGCCCTCCATTACCTTCAGGGAAGGGAGCGGCAAGGGGCGGGTTGGCAACAGCGGCGGAGCGGGAGTCTGTTTCCAGCTCTTCCACAAAGTACGGCGTAACGCGCCACTTTCCACTCATGCTCCTTTCTGGCAGACATGTCGACTTGCGCAGCAAACCTTGCGCAAGCCATCTGCCCGCTTTTCTGCGCTCATCACCCTTTGCACGAGCTGCTAAGGAATCGCAAGTAAGCGGGGACTCGCAGCCCAAATGGGTACTTATTGAATGTACGGATTAGCTTTGAGTTTGGGTTGCATGTGCACAACCTTTCCTGCTGGGTGACGGCCGCCAAGGCACGCTGGTGGCAGCACCACTTGGTGAGTAATCTCTCTCCTGATCTCCCAGCATGCAATGGCTCTCGTCCACAATGAACAGCTCCTTGATGGGATTTAAATGCATGCACCGTTACAACATATGCTACCCTGCATTTCCCCGATGCAGCATCTCGTGGCGGGCTTCAGCCGTGCCCCATAACAGCAACGACAGAATGCTGCCCAGCGGCAACCCGGCCTGCCATTCATTAGTACATGTTCGGCAAAAGAGCTGTGCATTGCAGAAATACGACAAGTCTGTGGCTCAGATGGCATCACGCACGATCTGCTGCAGCTTCTTCACGCGCGCCAGGATGCTCATGTCCACGTACTTGTCGCCAATGGCCAGGATGACACCACCGATGATGGAGGGGTCAACCTGAAGGCAGGGCAGGGCAGGGCAGGGCAGGGCAGGGCAGGGGTGGTGCGGTGATATGTTATTTGAATGAAAAGTGAAAGGGACACGGGTGGCTACGCGAGACAGCTTGTAAAATTTGGGTTGGGCGCTAAGTCAATTGGCCATCAGTGCTGCAACCGCTCTCATAATGCGATAATGCCACACAACCTGCTGCAAGACTTGCACCCGTGCAATAGGTGGAGGACAGGAGCTGTAACACTCCTGCGAAACATGGTGCGGTTACGGGGCGAGGCCTGTCTCCATCCTGCATTTGCACACCCTGGCAGCAACAGGTTGGCTGCTGGCAGGCACACCTGCTCCTCAAGTGTCAGCTTCTGGCCGGGCTTAAGCAGAGGCTGCAGGCCGCGCTGAATCTCCTCTATCTCCTGGGCGCTCAGGCCCTGCACAAATACACACACGTCGGCAGCAGGCGGCGGGCAGCACGCAGCACCATCGTTCAAGACACTCACACGGCTGCGGCTTGGCTAATGGTGTGCTGCAAAGCAGTGCCAAGGCAGCTGAGAGGAAAGTGTAGCAGCCGCACAAGGAACACATCAACAGAAAGCCTGCTACAATAAAACCCCAGCACCAGCCCAGCCCAACCCACAGAGCAAAACCATTGGGATCCAGTGGCGCAGGGTTGGCCCATTAAGTTGGACCTTTCACTCCTTGGCTGGCATCAGACTCACATCAGCAGTGGTGACCACTGCTTTGACCTCGCCACGCATGTCCCCCGCGATCTCTTCAAACTTCTTCAGAATGTTGCCCAGCTCACTCAGCCGGTTGTTGTCAGACAGCAGGCCTGCCGCATTAAGGGCAAGCACACAGAGGAAGCGATAACTTGGTGCAAGAACATGGGAAGGTAGCGCAAAGGCAAAAATCACGATCGGCGTGGTGTCACTTGTCGCAACTTCGCGAACTCTGCACGTGTTGAGTGCTGCAACTGCATTGCGCCATGCCCTTGGATTCCGCGCTTGGAATTTGTAATACTGATACTGCTGTTGTTGTGCAATTCACTCAACAGTTGTTGCCAGTGCTGCTGCTGACGCACCTATGAAGTTCTTGGTGATGTCGGTGGCGCCCAGCTTGGACAGGATGGAGTTGAGGCCGTCAATCTTAACCTCCCGGGGCACCGAGGGGTCCGCAACAAAGGAGCTCAAGTCTTTGTTTTCCGTCAGAAGGCGTGACACCTGGCTCAGCTCTGACTCCACCTTCTGCAGGCTGTCGGTCTTTGCTGCCGCCATGTAGAGTGCCGCGGCGTAACGCCCCGGGATGCCATGCTGTGGCGGCAGCTTCACCTCCTTCTCCGCTGCTTGTGCCAGCCCCCGTGTCCCCTGCATGTGATTCAAGCGAGCAGATTTGAAGTATGATGTAGTGCTGGGACTCAACAGCCCCTCAAGCACACGGGGCTTGCAGCCAGCTGCACAGGCGGCGCCGCTGCTGTAGCCAGCATGTGCGGGCGGCAATGGGCGACCGCCGCTGCTGATCGGCCGCCTTGTTCCAAGTCATGGCTGAGCAAGAGGCGACAGGAGAGTTTGACGAGCAGTCGGAGCGCTGTTGGGGCTACCCCGCCGCTTGGACGCGGCCCCTGGCCGCTTACTCACCGCCACCACGAGCTGAGATGTCTGCCTATACAGCTTGGACGCTGCTCCGCGCAGCATCGTGCCTGTAGCCGCGCAACCCCAGCAGCCGGTCGCTGGCTCGCACCCTACAAGGCTGCTGCCGCGTGCAAGTTGAACAACCGTTCACGAAAGCTAACGTTGGTCCAGAGTTCCGGGACATGCACCTTTCTTTTCGAACAAGCTTGCACGAGCAATTGCCACTGGTTAGGGGCTCGGCCCCAGCAAGGCTCGGCAGCGCCCCTGCTGATTTATTTTTGCTTATGCTCCATCTCATCAAGTCTAGCAAGCTGCAATCTCCGCTGTGTGCTCCACAATTGCCATTCAGCTTGGAATAAACACCGCCATTAAGGCCCATGCCCTCGTGCGTCCCCTGCGGCACACCAAGGCAGCAGTTGAGCAGCCCGGCAGCCGGTCAGAAGCGTGCTAGCTCCGCGCTGCGCTGCTCCGCCGGCGCCTTCGTTGTGCGGCAGCCTGGCCAGTTTGAAAGCCGCAACAGGCAGCAGCGACAACGTCTGCAGCTGTGCAAAGCTTCCCCGTTTGACCAGGCGTGGGGGCCTGCATTGGACTTGGATGTGAGTTCGGCTGTGTGTTGCCTGCCTTACTTCACAGCTTGAAATAAACCCTAACCGGTCCCTCCACACAATCTTTGCTGCTTGCTCGCAAACTAATTGAATGCAGACCCTGTGGGACACACTTCCACAGAATCTGTTTGCTTTCAGTCTCCTCCCGTACCTCGGCTTCCTGTATCACCTGCATCGGAGGTAGTGTTGCCGTGCTACTTCTGCTAACCACACCCAGTCTGCACTCATGCTCTCACGTGCCCTGGTTACAGTGCTTGCTGCAGCCGCTACGCCGGCTAACACAGCTCGGTGTGGCCTCATATCTGCAGCAATCGACATTTACCTCGCGTGTTGCCTGCACTGCAGCAAGCAAGCGCCGCCCCTGGTCCTCTTTGGCTTTTACTTCCTGCTGGTGTTTGTTTTTGCCACCATTCCAGCCGGCATCTACGGTAGGCAGCGCACGAACAAGCAACTTGGCCTACGTCACATGCTGCCTTTGAGCTGTGTAGATTGACTGGTGCTGCTCGATACATCTGCGCTGCTGCCATGCTACCTAAGGTTGATTGCTCACGCACAAAAGTTGCATCCCCCACAACCCAAAATTGCAAGAAAGTCGAGCTCCTGTCTGTCTCCTAATGCAGCCAAGAAGGTGTATGGCCTGTCACTTGCCAATGTGGACTGGCTGCATGGCTCTGCAGGTGGGCTCAAACCACCACAGGGCAAGCGCTAGCCCTGTGGTGGAGTCTGCTACACCCAGGATTGCCAAGGTTAATGCCCCACCTTGAGTTCAGTTAGGAACTGGGTGGTGATGTGATATTCTTCAAAAGTTGTTCATTCAAGTGTCAACTGCTGCAGAGTTTTTACTGACATTAACGAACCTGTTCATCGTGCTGGGGCTGCGGGACGCCATCCGCAAGGCAGAGACAGCCAGCGTCGACAGACGAGCGGCACCAGCAGCAGCAAACGCTGGCAGTGAGAATGGACCTCCTTCAGTCGACGAGAAGCAGCACATGTTAAGTGAAGATTAGAAGTAACAGCCCAAGTGTTAACGATTCTAGTGTACAAGTTTGGTCAGGTTTTGCTATGGCTGCATACTCAGCAGCACGCCTGCCTTAGCACAGCCTTCATGTATACAGATTGCGAAGAAGGTTGATATACGTGATCTGTCAATCTCTCAGCAAGTTGCCTCAGTGGTAATCCGGCATGACATGACTTATTGCACCAGACACCCGGCAGTTCCGCCTTGCTGTGTGAGTCAGTCATCTGTGCCCATTAGGTCCCACAGCGAGTTGACGATGTCAAACTCTGATGCGGCAGCGGGGTCAAAGTCAAACGTGCGCAGCGGGTTGGACACTGTGCCCGCCACACGGTTGCGCTGCTGAAATTGCCAAGTGATCTTGGAGACATGGGCATATAGGCTGAGCTGGTGCCTGCAGAGAGCAGAGGCTTTGGTTCGGGTAAGCAAGGAGATGCAGGGATGGGGCAGCCAACAGGCAGGTGTGAGGTTGGCTACCGTCAGCTTGATCAGCAGCTGTTGATGACCCTTTAAGATGGGAATTGTGAGATGGGAATCATAACCATGCAGGCCAAACAGCAGTTTGAGCCAATGTGGGGCCACCCACGGCAACCGCAGCCTCACCCTACCTTGTGCGCGGCTCTGCCTCGGTCACAATCTGCTCAATATGGTCGGCCTTTTGCTGTAACGCTGCCACTTGTACTTTGACATCTTGGCGCTGCTGCTGCAGCTCCTGCAGCTGAGAGTTCAGGCTGTCAACATTTTCATGCGCCTCCCGTGCAGCCACAACCAGCGCCGCCACCTGCTGCTCGTGTGCCCCTTCAGGCACTGGGTATGCCGCATCGTGTTCTGCTGTGCACACTTTTTTCGTCAGTTCTGCGTTCACAGACACAGTCCAATGTCACTGCATTTTCTCTGTTAGCCTGCTGAAGGCGTAGTTCATGGCGCAAGGCAAGCAAGGTGGCGGTGACAGCGGCAAGGGCACCTTGGCCACCGGACGACGCTCCTCGCACCTTTGATAACCTCCTTCACTTCCTCCTCACGCTGACTGCACGCCGCAGCAACCTCCTGCTGCGCCCTGACGAGCCCCGCCACCGCGGCTGCATCCTCGGTGCGCGCATAGTTGTCCCGCAGCGCGCTGATTACGCTCAGGTGTTCATCAAACTGCGCCATGGTGGTCACGGGCCTGCCCTGTGGCTATACAGGTCGAAGGAGTTGACGACAGACAATAGCAGCTGGAAGCTACAACGGTGACGGCGGCCAGGGCGCCCAAATCTGAAAGGAACGGCTGGTTACCACCCGTGGAATTCGCAGCACGTGAGCCGTGCGCTTCATGATGACCGGCTCCTTTCCAAGATTGGATTGATCGCTTCCGGGTCTCCCTGCCCCCAGGGTGGATGGCACATTGGTGTTTACATAAGGATGGAGGGGGACAGGCCTTGGGCCTTCACAGCCCCGGCATTTGCCTGTGCCCAAGCACCACAGGCCCAGGCCCAAGCAACAAAGGCGCAGTACCGCCCTGCAGGATGGAAGAGACGCAGGAGACGCGACGACAAGCACGGACTGGGCAAGCGGCGCAAGGGTGCAACCACAGCAGCAGCTGTAGTCGCGTCCGCCGCCCCTGCGCCCGCTGAACGCCCGCCTGCCAGTCTGGCCAACCCTTCGCAGCTGGCGCCTCTCAGATGCAACTGGCCGCATCCCGCTGTCATGGAACTCTTGGTGCAGCAGTGTTGGCCAGCAGCTGGTGCAGCAGTGTTAGGCTGCGCATCGCCAACAGCGGCATCACTCCCGCCCCAGATCCTAGGCCGCGAAAATAACTCGTGGAACTGCATGCTGCCCTCACTTTCCCTGGTACATGTGCCCTTGGCAGCCCAGCATCAAGCGCTCTTGGGATCCGAAGCAGCGAGTAGCTGCAACAGCGGAAGCAACGATAGCTTACATGCCGCACCGCTGTGCCGTCCAAATGTGCTGGTGGGATATGAGGTGAGGCGCAAGCCGTTTTTGGTATCTTAAGTCTCTCATTGCATTGACGGAAGACCATCCAAACTGCAGAGAGTGTATGCTTCCTTCACAATAGAAATGCTGTGGCGGCACTGTCGCTGCAGGATGACTGGCTGGAGGTGACTCCGGAGGTGCTGCACCTATGGCAGGTCACGCCGCTGGCGCCCTTTGCCGGCCCCAAGCCCCTGCTGCACTACCTGGTGTGTCCAACACAGCTTCTCCCACAGGCACAGCAGTTCATAAAGGTGGGTGCACTGTTGTTGGGTGGATGGCTAGGTTGGACAGAAGCGCGAGCTGCTTGCTGCGCGCGCTTGTCATGGCTTGCCAGCGCAACTTGAACCCGAACTTCTCGCCGGGGCTTTGCATGCCCGGCTTGCCTGGCTACAGGACGTTGGGTCACTGTACGAGACGTGCAATCTGGGCAGCCACCAGCCCGCAGGCAGCTGCCCGGTGCAAGCCTTCCAGACGCAGGCAATGTGCGGCAGCGTAGAGGATGGAGCGGGTGACGCAGCAGGCGGCACCACAGCTACTAAATACCTGGCGGGCTTGCGGCAAGCCTGCGAGCAGCTTCAGCACCAGCTGCTGCTTGATCCCCCAGAGGAGCTGCAGCAGGAAAATGCCAGCTTGGAATGTAATGCTGAGCCTGCTGTGCTCGTGTACCTAGTGTGCCCATTGGAGCAGCCAGCGGGGCAGGTGGCGGCGCTGCTGGAAGCCGGTGCCTGCCTGGCGCCGTGCACCCCGCTGGGTGCTGCAGTTGACGCTGGGGATGACCCGGCCCTGCTGCAGCACACCAAAGATTGCCATGAGCTTGCAGGCAGCAAGCAGCCGGGGCTGGCCCCCAGAGAGCCGCTGCCACCCGATCGCCCTGCTGGCGCCACACCCGCAGCAGACAGCAGCAGGGCGTTGGGCGGCAGCACCCCGCCTACTGAGGAGGCGCAGCAGCAGCGAGCGCAGCAGGCAGGGCAGCAAGGTCAGCGAGGTCAGGAGTCCGGAGAGCAGCTGCAGTATCATGGAGCAGGGCAGTTGCTGCACCAGCAGCAGAGTGGCGACTACCGCCAGCTGCCCCTGCGCATTCTGCAGCGCCCCAAAGGCAGCCGCCCGCTCAACATTGTGCTGCAGGTGGGGCACCATGAGTGCCGCCAACTGGCACTTTCCTCCTGCTATCCTTGCTGCTGCTGGTTTGCATGTCCAGCCATCCTTGTACTGCTGTTTGATTTGAGCAACATTCGATTTGCAGTGCTGTGCTGTGCTGTGCTAGGCAGCACGAATGTTGTGCCGCTTTGTGATGCCACACCGCTAGATGGGCCTGCTGCAGGTTGTGTCCCCCCAGGCGCTGGCAGACATCAGCGGTACAGCTGCAAAGTGTACCGCCTTGGCACTGTACAGCAAGGTGCAGCATGTGCTGGAGCACAACCAGGGGCAGCTGGCAGCACAGTCACCCAGCGGGCAGCAGCCAGCCCCCAGCCTGCCCTTCTGCTCCCGCCCGCTGATGGTGCTGGCGCAGGTGGCAGCACCTGCCATGCAGGATGTGCAGCAGCCAGCTGGATCAGGTCAGCAGCAATGGCGGGTATGTGACCAGCAACCGCAACAGCTGCAGCAAGAACAGCTGCTGCAGCCAGAAGTGGCTGGTGCGGGTGCTGGTGCCACAGAGGGGCAGTCAGGCCTTGAGTTCCCCACCCTTCCCCCCCGTTCGCTCCACTGCTTTTATGTGCTGCCGCCGTCAGGCAGCAGCCTTCTGCCGTTGGCCTATGCCGACAGTTGTGGCGAGCTGCTGCATGCTGAGCTGCTGCCCACGGCAGCCCCCAAAGTAGTCAGTTGGGGCATGGTGGGCGGCAGCCCAGACAGCCTCGATACCGCCACCATCAACGGCGTGGAGCACTCCCCAGCGGGCCAGGTGTGCAGCCTCGTGCTGCGCCGCTGCTTGGAGCTGCTGGGTACGCTGCGGGCAGCCAGCAGCCCTCCCAACCTGCTGAACAGTGTGGTCATTGCAGGCGGGGGCATGGGGCAGGAGGAGCGGCAGGCATGGGAGCAGCTGGTCGGGCAGGACCCGGGGCTGCAGCTGGAGCTGCCACCTGGTGCTGAGCTGGCGGTGGTGGAGACAGAGGCGCAGCCGCCAGCAAGGTAGGGTGGGCAAATGATTGCCACTTTTGGCTGGCACTGCAAGCTGGTAACACGCTTGTGATGGAAGCTTGCTGGGGCCGAACCGCGCTCAACCTTTATGGCGATGCCTTCACAAGCTATGCTGGTTGCGGTGGTGTGCAGATTTGCTGGGCCCAACCCTCCAGTGGGGTGCAAGCTGTTGATGCAGCACACCAATGGCGACCACTTGGAAGGCTGCATGCCACAGGCCATCCTGGCCTGGTTGCCTCCACCTGATAGCTCCAGCAGCCTGCTGCCACTTGAGCCCGACACAGTGCGCATGCTGCACGTTGCGCTGGTGGCACACTGCAAGTCAGATGAGGCGGGACCAGTGCAGCAAAGCGGAGTGGACAGGCTACGCAGCGTGGCTGGAGAGCTACATGGCCTGGCTTGGCTGCATGCCGCCTTCCAGGGTGCCTGCATACGCTCGATTGGGGGCGGCGGGCAGCCTGCTGCCCTGGACGCGCACCTGCCCATCCACGCCGCACTCGCCATGCGTCTGCACTCACTTGTTTCAACAACTAGTACACTGCAACTCGGTTTATAGCAGCAAAATGCTAGATTCAATTCGTAGTCACCTGCCAGGTGATGTTTTACACACGCGTTCCTAACTTTCTCAACGCGTTGAGCATGAGAAGCAGGTGTCAGCCAAGAAGAGAAAGCAAGGTTTGTCAAGCAGTGGAGCAACCGGAATGATCCCGGACCGGCCTGTCACACTCATGGCAGCCCAAAGCAAAAAGAGCAGAGGGAGGTTGGCATAACAGAGAAGCACACACAGGAAAAATGCGCAGAAGAGAAACACTAGGTAGGATACCGTTTAAAAATTGGATTGATTTTCAAACATACAAGCATGCTAGTTGAGGTGGGTGTCGCAGGGCCACGCAACAGCACAGGCCAGCTAGCTAGGCACGGACAGGCGCCAGCGTGATGCCAGCACTGGCTGCCATTTGTGGCTGGGTTGGTACAGCTTCCTCGGGCTCTGCCGCCCCCTCCGCTGCTGTTTGCTGTGGACCGCCGCCATGCTGCAAGCCGCCGTCTAGTGGTGCAGCACCAGGTTGATGCTGCACAGATCCAGGTACTTCTGCTGTCAAGCTGGAGGGCAAGGGGGGCAAGGCCAACTGCTGCACGGGAGCAGGCATTGGGGGCAGGCCCTGCATGCTGCCCGTCTGCTGCTGCACAATGCCCTGCATGGCCGCGCTTCGAGCTGCCGCTAGCGCTGCCTGGTTGGCTGCCAAAGCAAAGGGCAGGTTGGGCAGGCCGCTGACCTGCATGCCTGCAGAGCTCGCCAGCGCCAAGTTGCCTGCGGGCTGTGCAACAAGCACAGGCAGGCCTGCGGATGAGGCCATCTGCTGCAGCTGCTGTATGCTGGCCATTGCAGCCTTGGCCGCGCTGCTGTCTGGCAAGGGTGGCCGGCCAGATGCTGTTGCAGCTGCAGAAAAAGACGGGCGGCCAAAAGACATGCGTAACACATCGTCTGGTCAGCATGACTAGCAACCCAGCTGCCTTCTTACCGGGCACTCCAATAAACAAAGTAAGCCCCTACAAGGAAGGCCAACCGCTCAGGTGCACCTAGCGCATGCAGTTGGCAGTTCAACTCACGGTCTGGACGCCTGGCCTGGAAGCTGCTGCGGCGCCCGCCCGAGCGCGCCCCATTTGTGGTGGCAGGCGGTTCGTGCGTGTGCGTGCCCTCGTACGTTGTCACCAGCATGCGTGAGTTGCGGCCGCTGCGCTCCACCTGCTTGCGCACGTTGCAGCCGGGATGCGTGCATTTGTAGTAGCTGCGTGGGTGCGGGTTGCCCTTGACAATCTTCTGGCCGTACTTGCGCCACCTACAGCCGCATGGCAGGCAAGGTAGCAACTTACGGTGGCGAGGCAGGAAACCCACACCAATGCAAGCCTAGATCCTTCACAGTGGCTGACTGCGCTAACAGCCTGACTCTGCGAGCCCTGCATGTTGGCTGGACTGCACAGCGGCTGGGCGCGACGATGGCAACACTGCATGAGGTGAGAAACCCAGAGCAGCTGCCGCACCTGTAGCCATCATCCATGCCATCCGCATCTGTCTCCAGTTCAACAACGCTGCGCTCATCGCCACCCACGCCGCCCTCTGCTGCATCCGAGGCACGCCTGGCAGCAGGCCCAACGCCATCAGCTGCTGGAGACGCACCGATGGAGGGTGCACGCCGCCGCTTGGGTGCTGCAACCGCTGGCTCAACATCCTGTGACTCTCGCTGGTGCTTGTAGCCATTACTCATGTTGCGCAGCACTGCACCGGGAAGTGAACAATTGTTTAACGAAAGACAACTAATGGAAATGGAAATCCTACTAAATGGCTGTGCTGCTACTTGCAAGCTTAGCAGCAACAGATCCATGCACGACATTGCCCAACGGTTGCAGATATCTGAAACATCTGGGGCGCTTGATGCGTGCCTGATTGAGACCATGCATGCCAACTTCCCAGACTGCAATTCATCAGGAACCACGCCCCACACCTTCCAGCCTCACCCTACCCCACCGGACACACACGCACGTCACACGCACACACACACACACAACCATACCAACACCCACCTGCCCACCCCAGCCAACCACCCATGTACCCACGTCACGCGCCCCACCATGGCAGCATCCCTCACCCTTGACCTCATCATCGTCCCCGTAAAGCTCCTCATCATAGTCCTCATCCTCACTGTCCTGCTGCCGCTGCCGGCCGCGCCTGCGCTTGCCCAGCATAATGAGCCCCGAGGTGTCCTGGTGCACGCGCCGCCGTCCCACTGCAGCAACCGCCGCTGCTGCTGCAATGGCAGCATCTGCGGTGGATTGCGGCTCGGAGCGGTAGTCCTCCTCGCCGGGCTGCCACTCGTCATCATCCACCCCAGAATCCACTAGCTCACTGTCATATGCCTCCTCTGCATATGCATTGCAAGCGCAAAGGAAGGCAGAAGCAGCCACACGCGCGGGAGCCATCAGCACTTGATAGCCAGGTTGCAACAAGCAGCAGGGGCCCTGTCGGCGCAGATAAGCAGCTTGGGAGGATTCTTCAAGCCCTGAAAGGGCACGCCCCACAAACCAGGCGGAAGGTTGCGATTGAGGTCGCTAAATCGCTGCATGTGGGCGATTAACGCATCTGCTGCATACTGGGCCTGCAAGCACTGCTGAAGGTGCCAGGCAGCCAGGGGCCAGCTAGACTCAAGACGAACGCCGCACACGCCGCAGCATCGCCAACCTGACACCTCCGATTCCTCTCCCTCACCAGCTGCTACCCTGCCAGGCCGTGGCTGACCCGCGCCGCTGCAATTCTGCAGGCGGTGCAGCACCGCCCAGCCGTTGGCCTGCGGGTCCTCCGGCTCGCTGGAAGCCCGCAGGCTGGCGGGAATGGGCAGCAAAGAGGCGGGGGTATCGTGTGGAGCTGCCCCGAGCATCCCCGGCACTACAGGCGAATACTTCATTGCTGCCAGCGCTGCCACCGCATCCTCCTGCTGCATGTCTTGCTGCAAGTCCTGCTCAATATCCTGGTGCTGCATCTGCTGCGACACATCGCTGCGCTGTCGGTACATGCCTGCACCGCTGAATGCTGGCAGCCGCTCTCGCTCCCGGGGCACCGAGTGTTGTCCCCTGACCTGCCCTGGCTTGGGATGGTTGTGCTCGTTCTGCAGCATGTAACGCAGATAATCCATACCAGAAACGCATGGGTAATACTTCATCGCCGCTTGCCACACAAATCACACAAAGCATGCCCAAGAAAGGCAGGAATGTATGCCAGCTCCAGGCATGTGTGCACAAATGACAGCACCGACCACTATGAGTCGGCTGCTGAAGCATTCGGACTGGCCATGGCGCCTGCACCTTGAGCTCCGCCTGCGAAATCCTTCCACTCCTGGGCTCCCGCTCGATCATTTTCTTCGCAGGGCACCCTGGGTGGCTGCACTTGTAGTAGCTGCGTGGGTAGGGACTGCCCTTGACCTGCTTCTCGCCATACTTGCGCCAATTGTATCCATCATCATTGGCCATGCTCTCCCGCCGGGGCTTCTCAGGCTGCACACAAAGTCAGTCGAACAACTTCGGTGATGATCAGCAACACTGCCAGTGAAGGGCAGCAGCTGCCGGCAGTTGCAACAGCCGTCATGCTGGCATCAGCATGGACAAGCAGCACTTCCAAAGCCCTATTGAACTTCAAGCTTCAAGCTTGCCTGTATTGGGCCTAGCCTCTCTGTATGGTGCTGCACGCGCTCTGCCGCACGCGCTGCTGCCTGAAATGCAGCAAAGTCCACCAGGGTTGCACGTCAGGTGCGGGACGAGCACTTCCGGAGACAAAACTCCTTCATATGATCACTGAAACCCTCCAACACAAGCCACATACCTGACGGTTGCGCGAAGGCGCTATGTAGTTGCGAGGATAAGCCCAGGAGGGGTAGGCAAAAGCGGCGGCGTCTCCCTCGCCGCTGCCGCCTGCGCTGGGCCCAGGGCCCTGCCCCCCAGCAGGCTGGAACAGCGGCACCGGGTACGGCATTAGGCTCGTGGAAGGCGATGGCTCCACTTGCTGTAGAAAGGGGCCCGGGTGTTGGGATAGTTTGAGAGGGGAGTCCCGGCAGTCAGAAGCCAGAGCGACGTCCCATTCCGCTGACGGTGCTGGGCCGGCAACACCCACCTGGCCCGTCAACATAAGTACCGGCGACTCCAGGAGCGCCAAGCGTGGCGGCAGCGGCCCCCGAGCCCTGCCCTGCTCCTGGGCGTGCAATGGGCCTGGCTCCCCCTGCTGCTGTTGCTCTTCATCCTCCTGCTTCAGGTTGGCCTCAGGCTGCTGGTTGGCGGAATTTTCCGGCTCCTGCCCCGGTGGCTGTGGAGCCTCCTCCATCACTGGTCAAACCTCTCGGCTGCTCAAGGCTCCTCTCACGGTGCCCCCTGCCACATACTGCCCGTCTTTCATTCGCCGAAGAGTTATGCACAGGGTGCTGCCGTTGTCCAAACGGGCCCAAACGGACGCAGCAGGCCTAGCAGCGTGCGAAAAATACCAGCTGAATTCTGGATTTTCTGGCAATTCAAGACGCCCAGCAGCTCGAAATGGCGGCTTGCGGGGCTCAGCGGGCGGGTTGCATGGCAGCCAACGGGTTTAGTAGCAACAGGTAGCGGCGGCCAGGCGGCAAGCCACGGCCGGTGCCCCCTGGGGGGCTATGTCACCAGACGTGCAGGCGTGCAGGTATGAGGCAGGATTGCTCAATCCCTGAAAACAACACGTCTTTCTGATGCAAACCAGGGCGGCTGGCTCCTGTCCACTCTGCCCCACCCAAGCCCCAACCAAGAACTGACAAGCACGGCGGCTGGATAGGTTGTTCCTGCATGACCTAAAGTGCTCCATTTCTTGCAAGCAAATTTCCAATCTACATACAGCAAAGAACCATAAGCAAATCAACCATCAACCCTAAGATAAATTAGTGATAAGCAAGGTAATACAACATGTTTGTGAGGCTACTGATACCGATGTTCCAAGGGTGGCCGTGCAGAGAGAGTCATGCCGCTGTCAAGCTGCTGGCATCGTATTGCAATAAAGGAGGGAAGACACTCATGCCGCCTCGATGGTCTTGATGCAATCCACCACACCGGCGCCGCGATTCATTGCAGCCTGCAACGCCTCATACTCTTTGCTGTAGCTGCGCAGTAGGCTGGCCGCTTGGTAGCATGCCCACCGCGTCTGGTTCTGCTGCTGCGCGTCGCTTAGCTTGGGCTGTTGGCGGCTCATGATGCGTTGCAAATCCAGCATGTCGGCATTCTGCAAGCACAACAACCAAGCACGCACAGTTGGCTTCCTTATGACCTGTCAGGGTTGCAGCAATGATCGGTTGCTTTTTGCATCCTGCTCCTGGCTAAATTTGCACCTGCCCAGCGGCTTACCTGCCCAATGACTTCCTCAAACTTCATTGCCTCGGATGTGGCGCCAGCCATGGCGATGATGCTGAGGGAATCCACCTGGGACGGCTCCAACACGCCCTCAATCAGCCGCTTCTGCAGCTGCAGCAGTGCAACACGCGGGGCCAAACCAGCACACAGTGGATTGCGCAGTCAGGCACAGCCATGTACCAGAGTTGCTGGCTCTAGCTTGAATGTGCGCTTGGCAGCTGCGTGTGACAGGTGCCAGCCATACACACGCCAGTGCAAGCCGCCCACCTTGGCCTCTGCCAGGTCCGTGTGCTCCTTCCCAAGAGTCAGGGAGTAGTTGGCCACTGGCACACCCAGCAGGTAAGCGGTAAGGAAGTGCGCTGCCTCGTGCCGCACCACGCGCTCCTTGTAGTCGGGGAACACCACGCTGCGAGAAAAGAAATGCATGGTTAAAGCGGGGGTGGATGCATGTGCAAGGCAGTAGCGAATAAGCAGCCCGGCTTTTGTGTCCAAGAGAGAAGCAGCATGTTATGCCCTTCATCAAGCTGTCACCGCTAACCAGCTATTTCAAGGCGGCTTGCCTGAAGCGGTCGATGGCAAACTGCAGAAGGCCAGGGTTGATGCTGCCCACTGCGAGCACGGCAAGTGTTATTCCGCCAACCAGGTAGCTTGAGAAGAAGCCCCAATCGCCTGGCAGCTGCCCCAGCACAACTGCCGCCACACTAGTGGTGCCCACAACGCTAAACAGAAAGGCCGCATCGTTGCGAACTGACAGCTGCACAGCATGTGACACATGGGGCGCACTTAGGCAAGCGCAGGCGTCTATGGCAGGCATGCACCGCCATGATGATGTCATCACCTGTGGAGTCGACTGTCACAATGGAGACATGCAGACATCGCCCCACCTGTGCAATCTTCTCTGGCTGCTTCACTCCCACAAGTCTGAGCTCGCCAACAAGCACGCTGCGGCGGTCAGGCAGGTCCGCCAACGCAGCGCCCCACTTCTTAAGGGCGCCTGCATCTGAAAGGTTCTGAATTGTGCCCAGCACATCGCCGGTAACCTCCTGCTTCTGCACCCAACATGCAGGAGGAGCAACACACTTTGGCATCGCTGGTCCCCGGGTGTGTAGCACACCTTGCACTATAAGGACGTATCAAGACGCAGCTGTTTCACGCTGCTCTTTGCCACGGCACAGCCATCTGCACACGCATACTGCTCAGAAACAGTTTACTGATTCTGCTCTCCGCTTACAAGGCTAATAGGTGCACGTCGGTAGTTGTCCAGATCCACCTCGAGGTTCTGGTACAGTTGCTGCACCGACGCCTGGCTGGCAGCCGGTGCCGCCCCGCCCTCGCTGCGGACGGGTTGAACCAGAGGCCTGCGTTGCCCTGCAGGTTTGCGGCTTGCAA
Source organism: Ettlia oleoabundans (assembly GCA_019693395.1). Lineage (NCBI taxonomy): Eukaryota > Viridiplantae > Chlorophyta > Chlorophyceae > Chlamydomonadales > Ettlia > Ettlia oleoabundans. Next base: position 1,216 of record JAAMXP010002231.1, on the reverse strand, counting down.
CTTTGCAAAATGGCCGTGCGACCGCCACAGCGGCGAGTGCAGTGCACATCGCTCCGTGCTTTGGTTGTGTTGCAAAGGGGTTAAGCCGGCCGCCACAAAAAGCGTCAAAGAGCTGCAGTGATGGCGGGACCTTGCTGCTCTATGGTGCATATCGCACACATGGCCAACTGTGGGTTGGTGTTGGCGCCACCTGCGCCAGCCAGGACGCAGCCAGGACAGCACAGCATGGCCCGACATCTGTGGTAACAAACCTTGAGTCCAGAGCTTACTTTGCTTTACACGAACATCTGCCATATGAGATGTGACGGTCATAAGCCAGTGTGTTAATGCGCACACGCAAGCAGCTTTGTGGGGGACACAGCTGACCCCCATGGAACCACCCGTGCAGGGAAGTGGGCAGAAAACAATGCAATCGAAAACATCCGGGCGACATGAAACAGCGACAGGCAGAAGGAGGCGACACTGCATAAGTTTCAGCTTTATGTTTCTACTGGCGTTTCAGCTGTTTCACCCGCTGCCACCACTGCTGTTCCCGACCTGGCACTGCTCAGCGCCTGCTCATCTCCTTCCACTTGAGCGTCAGGAAGAATGCGGTACGGTAGAGGAGTGCCATGCCCAGCAAGATGGCCAGGCACACCCACTTGTTGATCCCTAATATGTCGTAGTAGCTCAGCTGCACTCATGGATGGATGCAGGAAGATAAGGCCATGGCTAGTCAATGTCACGGCATGCATGTTTGGAAGGAGGCACACGTGCAGTGGCTCGGCAGCTCAGACCCCTCACCACGGTGGCACCGTCCACAGTGCAGTTGGGCGGGGGCACGCCGTCGCTGGCAGGCGCGCAGCCCCAGCCGTCTGTGCCTTCAAACTCGTTCCTCATGAAGCCAATGAAGGCGTAGGTGTGGTATGAGATGTAGGTAATGGGGTAGCGCAAGATGGGCTGCATGGAGGTGGAACGTAATGCAGCATCGGTTGGCTGAGGAACCTTGAAGCTCACTTTCGCTGTGAAGTGCTGTGCTGCGCGCTGCTGTGCTATGTTTGTAACGACATGGAGAGGTGAATCAAGTTGCCCCTTGCGTTTCACTACCCAACACGCACGAACCGAGGCCGGGTACAGCATGCTGATCAGCCCACCTGGGGCATGCTGTCCAGGGGCTGGAAGAAGCCGCACGTGATCATGAACATGCCCTGCACGCTCGTGAACGGGGGAACACGTC
>JAAMXP010002228.1:0-14052 GCA_019693395.1 Ettlia oleoabundans | reverse complement strand
GTGGGGGGTGGGGGGGTTCATGACTGGTAAAGCACAACATGCACGGGGTCAGCATAACCGGGTCAGCAAATGCACAGCACCAGGCTGGCATTGGGCACTACTGTCGACACTAAGGCAGCGAGAGGCACCTGGAGCTTGCCGGCAGAGAGGCCATTGCAGCAGGAGATGCGGGGGATGGTGGAGCAAACCAATTCACTGCAATGGTGCCCCCAGCACAGCCGCCACCGCCCAGCTCCATTTCTTCCTCCTGCACACCACGCTCAAGGCGGTTTGCGAAAGTTTTTTTCAAGATGATAAAGTATCTCAGAATGAGCCTCGGAATTAAGAGAACACTATAACTTAGCCTGCAACTTAGCCTTGGAATCAAGTTAGAAAGGTGAGGTACAAAGGTGAGGTACAACGTCAACCACACACCACAGGCAACACAGCACCAACCCGCACAGCAGACGGCAAAAGCACAAACCCACACAACAGGCAGTATGAACAAATACGAAACAAACACACCGCGCAGGAGCCAAAGCAACAACGCACGTTCAGCAGACAGCACTAGCCGCACACCTCTGAGATGAATGGGCGGACGGACGGCTTGTACTTTTCCACTCGGCCAGTCCCCTCTTGTTTCCTCCGCTTCCTGCCCAATAATAGCGCTACAAGTGCTGCCACGAGAGCCGCCGCCACCGCGCCGCCAACGACGCCCCCGACTATCGCACCAACGTTGGGCCCACCGCCGCCGCTGCCGCCGCCGTCGCTGTCACCGCCGCCGCCAGCACTAGCGCTGGTGCCGCCGTCCCAGGGGGCAGCCTGTGATGCAGCTGCAGGGGGGGAAACCTCTGCGCCTTCAACAGCTGTCCCAGGGGTGGCGCCGCCCGGTGCCGGCGACACGTCAGCCTCAGCAGCCGGGGTACGGGGTGGGGCCAGTATGGGTCCGCAGGTGTCGTTGAGATCTACCGGGATGCGCAGGCAGGTCAGGTCCCTGTCATCGCACACTGCAGGAGGAAGGTGGGGGTGGATGGAGTGGCGGGGTGCGGCGAACAAGCAGCTCAGAAATTGCAAACGTCGAGTAATTGTTATATAGCGAATTGGGGGGTGGGGGTGGGGGTAAGCTCCATAAAATATGCAGAGTCAGGACCCTGTCATACTGCAATGCAATGACCCAATCCTGTCCATCCTTACTCACGTGAGAAGGGCAGGTCGGGTGGTGGCTGGCCGCACAGGCGCGGGTTGCCTGGCTTGATGATGAGACGTGAGAGGGTTTCAAAGCCCAGCCACTCCTGGGGGATGGACCCCGACAGATCGTTGCGTTCAAGGCGCCTGCAAAGGGAGAATTTGAAGGGAAATACGGTTTGCAAATAGGGCGCAAAGAAGGTGCAATTTGAACCGCCGCGAGGCATTCCAGGGCATGGCATGGCATGGCATGGCATGGCATGGCATGGTATCGCAGCACATGTTGCTTCCCGTCCAATCTTGGACTAAGTTGTGTGCTGTTAGCTGGCTAGCCAGCCTATAGGCGGAGAAAAATGTTTAAGTAAAAGGGTGGTGCAAACTCCGCTGGGGGAAGGGCCATAGCAGTGGTGCATGCAGGTGCTATGTGGGCACTGGCAGGAAGGCCAAGTGGCGCATGCAAGTGCAGCAAAAGGGGTGGCAAGCGGGAGTGCCCTAACAGGCAGACGAGAGGGCCGGAAGCCAGGCAAGAACCGCGGGCAGGCTGGCAGGCAGGCTGGCAGGCAGGGAAGAACTGCAGGCAGGCAGGCAGGCAGGCAGGGACGGGGGGGCTGACAGGCAGCTGCAGGGGGGTTTCTCACATGGCGTCAAGCTGCGCCATGGCAGAAACGTCACCCCACTCTGGTGGTAGCGTGCCGTACACCCCCGTGTTATTCATGTCCCTGCAGTACGGTGGTGCAGTACAACGTTACAGTACAGCTGTATGTTACGTGCATCGCAGAATGGTACGGCCGTCGGACAGCTCATTCGATCATGTGGGCGACATTTGCGCATAGAGGGCGGTAGAAGATGGTGCCGCCGTCGTGGCACGGCGAGGCCATTAGCACTTGCAGGTGGAGTGTGCAAAATATGTGTCATTCAAGGCCAGCACAAGGGTGCACCAACAGGGTCGAGCCCCATGCATATTGTCAATGGTGAAGTGATGACAAAACAACTGAGGTCCAGTGATGACACAACGGGCTTGATGTGGCTGGACTGAGCGGCGGCCCACTACTCGCAGCCTATGAGTAGTGAACTGCCTTTTGAGCGCAGGCCACCTCCAGCAAGAACATGAAATGCATGCTGTGGCTGCACTCAGCGGCGGCTGATCACTACTCACAGCGTTTTTATCACAGGGCACCCCTAGTAAGGACATGAAATGCATGCTGTGGTTGCATTCAGCGGCGGCTGATCACTACTCACAGCGTTTTCAGCACCGGGAAAGATTTCTTGCGGCCCCACTCTGCCGGGAGGGTGCCTGCATGCGGGTAGGGGCGTGTATCTTTTGAACTTCAGTGTGTTGCAACAACTGCGTCACATTGAGGACATTGAGGTTTAGGGCCTGGGTGCATGCCACAGAACGGGGCACACCCACGCCCCCTGCACACATCGCCGTGGACAGCCGTGGTGGCGCGCACAGATATGCCACGTGACGATTGGTCATGCAACGCTAAGGAGTTCTGCGGGCACAACACACAGACACCGGATATGACAAGTAGTTCCTGCCGGCAGCCGCGTCCCCGCCCACCTCCCAGCTGATTGTTGGCCACGAACAAGAAGCGCAGGCGTGGGAAGTTGTCGATGGAACCCCAGGTGGAAGGCAGCCCGCCGGTCAACCGGTTGCTCTGCAAATACCTGCGGCACCAGACGGCAAGGGGCAGCAGCAGCCGGCCGCTTGTCAAGCCTCGCAACAGGCTGTACAGATGGGCAGACATTGCCCTACATTTTGTGAGAGGCTACCGACAGACCCAGCCCAGCTGGTGCCCGTGCCAAGCTTATGCTAGCCGCCGCCACCGCCCAGCGCCGGCACCGCCCCGTTGACGCAGCGGACCCCCAACCCCACCTACCCACCAGCACCACTTCAACAACCGCCCGAAGCCGGCCAATTTTTTTTTCAGCAGCAAGCCATTGCAGCTGGGAACAGGAGTGTGGAAAACGTAAAAAGCAACAGCAAAGCAACAGCAAAAGCAGCACTCACAGCTCTTGGAGGAAGGCCATGGCAGCAGGTGCCCCCCACAATTGCGGCAGCGTGCCCGAAATTTGATTTCTGTCGAGGGCAAGCACCGAGAGCTGGGTAAATGCGCCTGGAGTGCCCCACTGCGAGGGCAAACAGGGAAAGCATTCGCAGCTGAGTAGAGGCAGTTGAAGTGCCTCAGTGAATGAGGGAGGCAAGGAGTATTGCACTGAGGTGCAGGGCAGCTTCAAGAAGCCGCCGGCCACTTTGGTGCTGATATGAGCCGCTCGTGTTCCTGCAGGCGCTTGGATGCGGAGCTCAAGGCACCTTTGCTGTCTGGCCACTGTTAAACTGCGTCGTATCAGCTTCCGCCCCAGCTTACCTGTTCTGGCAGAGTACCTTCAAGGCTGTTGTTGGACAGGCGACTGCGAGCAGACATGAGGGGGCAAGGGTGGGAGTGGGTGGGTGGTGGTGGTGGTGGTAGGGGTGATGCAATCGCAATGCGTTGGCTGCGTTCAGGCATGCAAATTGGAACAGACACAGGGACAAAGCTGCCTACAAGTTACAAACCGTATGCCTTGTGCGACTGAAACAGATGTGGCAGTTTACCATTACGATTGAATAGACGGCAGGCAGCTATCTCAAACGTAATGGTAAGGTGCCACGTCTGTTTCAGTCGTAACGGGAAAGGAAGCACAGGCCAAAGGTGGCAAAGTGGCGACAAAGTGCAGCAATAGAAGACGGCCTTGGCCGCATGCCATCTGCAGAGGCGGTATGCTCACAGCCTGCCCCTCCTACAACAGCTCCACCAGTTATACCAGTCATACCATTCATATATAATAGCCCACGTTCCCAAGTTGTTATGTTCACAGACTGGTGCTGGGTGACTTACATGACCCCAAGTTCTCGCATGGCGGTTTCCTCGTTACCCCAATTCTGGGGCAGCGTGCCGGTGCTGCAACAGGGACAACAGGTGTTACAACAGATGCTTGTGTGTGGTGCATGCTCCTTCCAGTTGCTGCAAATACGGCTGGCCATGTAGCGATTACGCGCTCCATATGGGTGTAACAGACAAACGGCCCTCACAACATGCAAAGAAAAGCAAGCAAGGAAGAGCAAAACAAAGTGAAGCATTTGCATGGCAATATTGTGGTGAGAGGGGAAGGTGGACTCACAGTCGGTTGCTGTCGGCTCGCAGCTGCAGAAGGTGAGGCATGGCTCCAGGATTCCCCCACTCCTGCAGTAGAGTGATGTTGCGAAGAAGTGAAGAGTAGAGGGTTCAGTCACTTTCACAGATGGAGGTTAGACAACGATTTGTGCGGATTTTGCATTCAGGTTTGGGGTGAGGTTGCTTGCTCCCTCCCGAGCCCTCGCTTAAATCGCTCAAGAAAAGAAGATTGGGTAAGCTGTTAGGCTAAGCTGTCCAAGGTTCACATGTTGCACCTCTTGCTTAGCAGCTGCTTGAGGCGGGGTTGCGAGTCCCAAGCACTGCCGGACCGGTCGACCCATTGATCGTCAGTTGCATCCATGGGCCTCGAAGCAAACACCCATACCAACTTCCCATGTACACAGCCAGAGGAGACATAGCACCAGCAGAGGGACAGGCAAATCACAGCACAGCTGCCAGCCCAGCATGGCACAGTCACAGTTTGACATTACAGCCTGGTAATGCTGGCTGGTACTGCAGGCTAGCACTCACGTCAGGCAGGGTGCCGGTGAGGTTGTTGTCGTTCAGGTAGAGGTTTTGCAGCTGCGGCCACATGTCCACATCGCCCCACTGCGGCGGCAGAGTGCCATGGAAGCTGCACACAGCCAAGAGACGAGGTGTCGGTCAGGCAGCAGGCAGGAGAAGCTAACCTATGTATGTAAAAAACCTGCAAAGGCGGCGACGGCCCCGACCCGCGGCAATGAACGATAGCTAACGTTTGTGGTGCGATGAACAGCCAAAAGCTGGGGAGCCACCTGTTGCTTTGCAGGTCCAAGGTTGTGATGGTGCGGAGGGTGCCCAGCTCGGCTGGGAGCGTGCCCACAGCGCGCACCTTGCACGCACGGCACTGCCACGACCTGCGCCAACCATGTCAGCGGTTTGGTGCATGAGTCAAGGCTGGCTGTGCTCAAAGGCAAATCTGCGTGTGCGCAGCCCAGCCATTTTTGCCAAAAAAGGGCGAGGCAAACTGAGTAGGGCCCCGCTTTGGCACATGGTCACTGTTCGCAGGCAACAAAACCATCAACTCGCCGTTCATAGTGTAAGCAAGAAATGGCCTGCTGCCGCACCCCTTTTACTGGGCCTGCAAACAAGCTAAACCGCGGCCCAGCCCCACTCGTAACCATCAATGCTCACATAGTCAGCAGGGTGCCATCATCACTACAAGTGACCCCACTCCAAGAGCACAGCGGTGATGCTTGGTTCCAGCCTCTGAAGCCGTTGCCCTCAGAAAACTCAACCCAGTTTTCCACCGAGTCGCGCAACGCCAACAGGGATTCCACTGCAGGGAAGGGAAGGATGGGCGTGCGCTCGGGCGTGCGCGGGTATGGGCAGCGCAAAAGTCGTTTGAGCTTAAAACGGCTTTTGGACTCATTAGGGTGCGCCTGCTCCGAGCCGGACGTGTGTTGGTAAGGGCAAGCCTGGTCGTGCTGATGATGGCTGATGGGTAATGAAATAAAAAAAAGTGGAGGAAACCGTCATATAGGTTCCCTAGAGCCACTTTGTTCGCCGCCCACTCACCGTCCACCTGTCTGCTGCCTTGCATGAATGGGGCGGTCAGGCCTGGGGCGGCCCCACCGCTGTCCCCTGCAGCAGGAAGCCCCCCTTCCGTCCCTAAGCTCTGCCTGGCGGCGCCGCCCTGGCTTGCCGTGCCCCCTGCGCCGTCGCCGCTTCCATTGGAGGGCTGCGCTGCCGCAAGGCCTGATGCCGCCACTGCGGCCAGTTGACAGGCGAGCAGCAGGTGTGCACGCCACATCCCAAATTCACTGCTTTGGCCACTTTTACGGTATAGGCGGGCTAGCTGGCGGGGGGTGGGAAGTTCCCTTCTCGGTCGACTCTCAGCCTGTGATTGAGCAGTAAGAGGGTAGTCAGCAGCTCTGCCATAGCCGTTCCAGCCGCTTTAAGGCGGCTGCTACTACGGCGGGGCGATGCCTTTGAGGTTAAACAAGCTGAGCCGACCCTGCGGTGCTCCATTTGCAACCCACCTCGGCTCTCGTCAGGAGCACTCCCTCGGTAGCAAGGCAATCGGGACTTCGCCTGCTGTCTACTCTACGGGCGGCCGCAAGGCAACGGAGGCATCCCAAGTGCTGGGAAGGCCCTTACCCCTGTCCCAAGGACTGGCAGCCCGCACTGCCGCAACGATGTATTAAACTTCGCTCGGGCCGGCCTCTGAGGCAGCTTCGGTAGGTAGGCCTCCCTGTAGCATGTCCAGGGTGGCAGATGCTCCTGGTCCTGCTCGGCGTGCTGAGCTGGGCCATCTGCATCCGACATTCCCCGCAAATCTTCATCAAACACTTGAGTTTGTTTCCGTTTGGTCTCGAGATACAAGTTGCATAGTTGAGGGGGCCGTCGTTGAGCTTTATTCGTATGGGCAGGAGGTCACAAACCAGCCAGTCCGCCGCAAGCCCGACAGACGGTGGGCCAATACAGCGGGCCAACAGAGACAAAGGGGTTTAACAAGCAACCGCTTACCGCATCAGTGGGCAGCAGCAGCCGTTCAACAGGCGGCGTCAGCGGCAGTGTTTGCCTTGGGGAGTGCATTGAGCGCTTTCATGACGACGCCTGGTGTCGCAGGTTAGAGGGTGTTGTGCAACAGCTGGAGGAGCATCCGCACAACTGCAAGCCAGAAATCGCCGCTGACCGAGGCACAGAGGTCGCCAGCGTGCAACAGCGTCTCTGTGCATTGCACAGCCCCCGCTCTGCCGCCTAGAGTGCACTGCGGTAAACCGGTAGCGCTGTGGTGGAGTGCAGGCGCAGCTGTTCAGCTTTGCCACGGCTGCATACGCCATGATTCCGCAGGACACCTAGGGTTCATGCTGCAAGACTGCACTCTACGCGCACCCCAACGCTGCTGAAGTTGCGTCCCTGCATCTCCTACACCGCCAAGTGTGTTGCTCACTATGTGTCATTCACCACTTCCTCAATCTCAACATGGTAGCTGGCTTGTCGGCAGAATGTGAGTCTGCTACACTTGCAGAGCATGGATGCTTGGATGTGTCGCACCTTTGGCACACATCCTAGCCGATGAGCCAATGTTTGACTGACAATTCCACTCTGTATGTTCTGTTGCTAGCTTCACAATTTAGTTTGCTCAGTCTATGTGCCCCACTGTAAGGGGAATGCTCCTTATGACCGGTTGGGAACCCTGAATAGGAGCCAACGGGTACTCGGAGTCACCCTACTGCCGGCCCCTCTTAATTGAGCTTTGCCTGTGTACTCTCCGGTAACAGATAACCCTGCGAAGTCCTTAGCTCAAGGGGGGCCCGCCCTTGCACAACCTAAGACCGTGGTTCATCACCAGCATCTTGTCATGTGGGAGCCCCATATTGGAAAGGCAAGGCCTCCTAACGCAGCTCACCAATCCTTGGAACGGCGCACGAGTTCAAAGTGAGTGTTGCCAGATGAGGCAAATGTTGTGAATGTTCTGTGAGAGATTGCTGGCGTTGTTTTGCTGTTATTGGCAATGCTGGCGGGCCCAACACTTGCTACATCCACCTGCTGAAATGGCGTGCTGGTGTGGTCATCCCGGTTTATCGAGTTACGCTCGGGAGGAGCTCCTTCTCAAGCTCAGGCGGCGCATTTGCTTCTGCACGAGAGCGTTTCAAACCTCAAACACCCAACAGAAACAATTGGAAGTGAAATTGATAAAAAGATTTAGGAGAGGTTGCCAAGCAAACCGGACATCCAGCATCCTGCTGGGAATCTGTGGCTGGCACTGCTGCTGGCGCCACCGGCTTCAAGTCAGCGCGGCGAGCCTATTGATGCGCAGGGAGCCTGAGGCCCTCGCGCCTGGAGGGCCAAGGCGCCAGGTGCGAAGCACGAAGCGCCGCCGAGTGAGGCAGCGGGCCGAAGGCTGACAGGAGGGGGCGACTGCCCGATCCTAACCACATACGCCGTCCGTGGGACGGTCCTCCCCAATCAGCATCGGTAACATTCATCCCATGGGGCCCGTGGGTCCCCAGTATGACCGCCTAGGCGCGCACCTAGGTGCACCTTGCCTTTCCTCTCTCTTTCCTCTCCATTGGCCACGCGTGGAAGTATCGTGCGGCTGCCATTGTCGTCATCGCTCCGCGTATGTGGTAAAGAGGGGCAGAGTACTCACGCCGGCTAGCCAGCTTCTGCCTGGGCCTCAAACTAGCACACCGCGCAATGCCGGGGCTGCAGCGCCACCTGGCCCTCCTCCTTCTTTCTGCTGCCGCACTCTGTCTGGCAGGGCCTGCTGCTGGAACCAGGAGGCTGATGCAGGCAGCAGAGGGCCCTGAGGCAGCGCCCGGGCCTGCGCCCGACGCACAGGCGGTGGCGTCTGCAGAGTCGCCCAGCGAGCCGCCACCATTTGAACCACCATTTGAGAGCATATATGGCAGCCCAGCAGTGGATCAATGCGTCAAACTGACAAACACCGCTGGGCGGGCTTGTACAGTGGAGTCTGATACACGTGAGTGGGGGCGCATCAGGCTGCGGTGTTGCAAGGTCCATCGCGTTAGGCCAGTTGTGTACAGGCCAGTTGTGTACACAAAAGGAGGTGGCAACAAGCAAGATTACAGCTGGTTGCTGAATAGCACAACTGGACCTTGCCTCGACCCCTCCCCGCGCCACTGCCATTCTAAATCGCCAGCGGCCACCACTGCTCAACCTGTTGTGCCTTGCTTTGCTTTGCTCTCACCATCATGTCCTCCAGCACCCACTTGCTTTGCTTTGCTCTGCTCTGCTCGTACCATCATGTCCTCCAGCACCCACCAGGCCGCTCCCTTTGCCTTTCTTGTGGCGTACAACCCTGCACTGCCGCCTCGACTCCCCCTTTGCCTGCTTGCATGGCCCGCCCCACCCCGCCCTGCCCTGCCTTGCCCCGAGACTTGCCCTACCTTAGCTCCCATGCTTTTGCCACCTCTGCAGTGAGCCTTGTGTACCCCCGTGGCTCCGAGGAACCCCCCACTCAGGAGCAGATCGATACCGCCATCCTCAACATGATGGCGGCGGCGCAGCCGGCCCCCAGCTGCTGCGACGGGCTCAAGCCTTTCAGCGACGCTCGATGCCCCTGCGACCCGTAAGCTTATTACCGCCGGCAATATGAATTGATAACATTGATTGATTGGGAAGCTCTGCCTGCCTGCCAGCACGCCTGCAAGTACCCGCTGCTCGCCTGCCGCCACCTGCACGCCACCTGGCGTGCCCCCCCGCGCGTGCCCCTGCCGATCTTGGCCGGTTAAGCCTCCTGCCAGGTCTCAGCCTGCACTATATGTCTGTGCCAACAAAGAATGCCAACTAAAAATAGCAGCTTGCCTTCGAACCAGCACAGCTTTATTGTCCTTCACGTCTTTTTAGAGCCTTTCCTTTGCACCCATTGTGGCAGCCACTCCATGAATATCTTTGTACTGCTTGCACCGCTGTGTGCCTGCCCACGTGTACTGCAGGGAGTACCAGCAGCTGCTCCCCATTGGCGGCTTTGACCCCGCCTACTTCGAAGGTGCCACCCACATCCTGGCGGTCGCCTGTGGCTTTGACTTTCCTCCCTGCCAGCCTGGAGAGACCATCCAGTTGGATTCGAACGGCAATTGAGTTGGGCTCAGCGCTGTTTTGGTTGACAATTCAAACCTGGCTCGCAAGCGCAGCGGGCTAGAAGAGGCAAACCAACTTGGCGGCACGCTATCATCTCAGTCGAGTCGAGTCGAACAGAAGCGGCATAGCGATGGCTCGTCATTTCTTGAAAGTGGGATTCTGGTGCTGCTTTTCCCGTTCCTCTTGCATCGTCCCACGTGTGCTACACGCATAGCCATCACGGCATGGCAGACAAAGTTGCCGTCTGTCGAAGGACGGCACATTTGCTGCCGCGCCTGACACTGGCATACATGCTTCGCTGTGCATGCTGCGCCCATTCCCCTACCATTCAAGGATGCGGACTTGCCCGCCTTACATGTCTATGCCGTGCCCCTAATTCTCTTTATATCACAGATATTAACCCCTGGGGCACCAGGCCCCGTGTCACTCACAGTCTCAGCTGGTGACACTTCCTGCCGCTTCTACTCTCCCTTTAAGGTTTAGCTGGCTCACTACGCTCAACCCTCAAGTAGCAGCGAAACAAGCTTGATGTTGGCAGGCTTGAAACAAGACTTTGCACACTTGCCACCCACCACACCTAAACCCCATCAACCACCCCCATGGTGTGCACGCACGTTGTACTCCACCTGCCTGCTTGGGCTGTTTGCTTTGCCAGTCTATGATTTTAACTATGTCTTTCTGGTGTGTATCAACGTGGCAAACTGGGGAGGGTTCACTGAAAGGTACCAGGCAAAGAACAATCAACACTGGTGGTGCGGGGACAACCCTTAGAAAAGGTAGTGGAGAAGCTGGAAAAAAAGTGAAAAAATGCGCCCCATAGCCTTGTTAAGGTTAGCACCTCTTAGACTTGACGTCAGACTTGGTATGAAATGAGAAGCAACTGTTTTGCATGCACCAACAGACATTGTCAATGAGAACTGACTATATTGAGGAGGAGGGTGGGCGGGCAATAAGGTGAAAGCAACGTTGTTGCATCGGCTAGAGAGACTGGCGGTGACGTACAAGAGCGCGGGTGACGGTAGTACGACACAATGCAAAATGGATGGAATAAAAGCAAGAAGGAGGCAAGAGCACAAGCAAGTCCTGATATGATGGTGAAGTCCCCGTTGGCCGTCACGGCATCACACTGACGTGCGCGGTATCTATGCCACCATCAACAGCTTGAACAGCATGCTGCCATCAACAACAGGCAGCCACGATCAACAGCATGACGGGCGTGCTGCCACCAACAGCTCGCAGCAATCAGGAGTACCAGTCTATCGAGGTACATCCAGGCAGGAAGCGCCTTATAAAACAGACTTGTGGCTTGTCAATGGTGCGCCACACGGGCGCTACCGCTCTGGCTCGCCTGCTGCGCCTGCTGGGGTTAGGATTGCTGCGACTGGTGGCGTTGCAACGAGGGTTGGTGCTGTAGCTGCTGCTGCTGCTGGTGCTGCTGCTGTGGATGGTGTAGCTGCTGTGGATGGTGTTCCAGCTGCACATCCCTCTGCTGGTTGCTTGTGGAACTAGGGGGGCGCTTTGCCCTCAAAAGGCGATTGCGCCGCCCCAAACTGGGTGGCCATGCCCACCCCGCTGCCACCACCACCACCGCTGCCGGTGCCGCTGCCACCGCCCCCTGGTGCCCTAAATTGTATTGATTGGGGAGCCGCCGCCGCCGCCTGACCTCCACTGACCGAGGCCTTGCTAGCACCGCCGCCTATGCGGCCGGCTTCTGGTGCAGTGGCAGCAGCGGGGCTGGCCACGTTTCCCATGGAGGGACCGTCCTCCAGGCGTTGGGAGGGAGAGGGGGTGTCGCGGCTGCGCCGCGACGGCGGCTCTCCAGGCTCTGCCTGCAGGCGTTGCACTATTTCTAGAGCAGAGGGGCGCAGGCTGGGGCGGTTCTCCAAGCATTGGAGGATGATATCTCGCACGCCAGCGGGGCACTCCTCGGGAACACTGCATAAGAATGGCAGGCAGGTACAGCAGGGGGAGTCGATGAGTCATAATCAAGAACACTGCAACAAACGACATGGTTCGTGGCCAGTACAAGTGCAAGTTCAAATGCAGGGCAGGCATAGCCGCCACCCACCGCAGGTCCCGCAGCTGCCCTCTCATCGGCTTCTCGCCCCCGCAGATCTCCCACAGCACAATGCCTGCGGTACAACATGCGGTACAGTAGGTGATACAGCATTGCGGCAGTACACAACGTGTGGCAGGGAGCGTACTGTGCAGGATCTGTCAGCACAATAATTTGAGGTACGACGGGCGGTATGCAGCACATGGCAACAGCAGCACAAATCACAGGCGCTGTCAACGCCCCTAACACTGCGACTCTTGCCCCGATCCCCCTCGCTGCCATCTCTTGCACTTGGAAAAGGGAAAACTGCGCCAAATGCGTGTAGAGTTGAGAAAAAACTATAAGCCAGCACAGAGGGGCAGAAGTATCCTGCCCTCACCATAGCTGTAAATGTCGGCCTTCTCGGTGCAGCGATCACCCCACAGCATCTCCGGCGCAGCCCTGCAAAAGCCAACGTAGGGAGAGGCTGTGACACACCCCAGCGGGGCACGTGCGGAAGGCTGCTGCAGTGGGGGATGGGAAGCTGCCAGTAGATGGGAAGCCCTCCCAGGAGGCCGTCAATGCTGGCTGGCGTGTCACACTGCAGAGCTGTCTAGACTTTGTGGCCTGGAAGATTGGCATGGCTGCACCGCTGCGGGCAGTTCTAACTTAGCGAACAAGGCCGAGCAGAGTGTGTTTGCTTAGTTGGGGTTGGAGGGCAGGGCGAGGTGGCAAGGGGTGGGGGCGTTGCCAGATCGACAGATTTCTAGCTGCCATGCTGGCCGCTCAGTGCGCTGTAGGCAGTACAAGCTGTGGAGGCAGGCAGTACAAGCCGCCCATGCAGTCATATACTTCGCACTGCATTGTGATGCTCTGCCGCCACTCACCATGCCAGTGTGCCCACCACGCCGGTCACATAGTCCCGGGCCAGAATCTTGGCCATGCCCACATCACCAATCTTGGCAGTACCATCCCTGCCAAGGGAACAAAACAGTAACTGTATACAAGAGCAGTACCATTCCTGGGGTACCAGATGTGGACTCAAACAAACCACCTTGTAGATGATGCGAGCTCCAGCCCAAACCTGATGGGTACCTTTGTTACCTACCACCCACCCAGCCACCCACCAGCCAGCCATTCATCACATGAGCAAGCCGCAAGCTCTGGCCCCCTTTAGTCCCCTATCTGTCACCCTAGGCAACCAATCGCAGGTGCCTGTAACCCTAACCGCACCTTGCCAGCAGTATGTTTGGTGATTTGACATCAAAGTGCACGATGCGGCGGGCGTGCAGGAACACAAGGCCGCGCGCAACGTCAAGGGCAATCTACACACGGTGGAAAGATTATACGAAACTGTAACGAGATGAATTGGAAAACGTTATTGCCGTTAAGTAGGCCGCTCAGTATAGATGCAGGGGTGCAAGATTGAATGGCGGCAAGGACAGATGAGGGGGAGTGGCGATTGAGCGGTGCGGGATGGGGAGCAGACGAGGGCGCTTGTGCGCTGCCGGGTAAAGCGTCAAGAAAATGGCAATGCAAGATGGTCGACAGACTGCAGGTGCTGCAGAAGGGGCAGCGAGAAGGGATAGACTGGCAGGGCACAAGGCCAAAGAACGAGGATGGCTGGTTGAGGGTGCAACGGAAGCTGGGAGGCAGGCAGGGCCTGCTAATGACAGTGGACGAGCTATGCATGCCACAGATCGGCCAGAGCAGCTGCTGATACACATGTACACGAGCGTATGCCATGCCCGACCAAGCATGGCAGCGCCGCTGCTACTCCTGCCCCAACAAGCAGCCATCGTCAAACCCCCACCCAGCAACGCACTTACTCGTCACAGTAGCACCAGCTGAGTCAAACCCTGCCTTTTTGCCGTGCCTGCCACCCGCAACCATACCGAGCACCCACCTTCTCGCCCCTGCGGTACCAGCTGACCCACCCACCTTCTTGCCCCTGCGGTACCAGTTGACTCGCCCTGCAGCAATGTTGTTGGCCAGGTTGCCGCCCTCCATGTACTCTGTCACTAACATGGTGCGGTCGGGGGTCAAACTTGCTCCCTGGCAAGGCACAGGGGAAGGATGTGTGTGTGTGTGTGTGTGTGTGTG